>JANRMT010062824.1:4559286-4593547 GCA_026402145.1 Polypterus bichir lapradei | reverse complement strand
TGGGATTCATAAAAGCAGTGCTAATGTTTGTGTTGCACCATCTGTTGGAATGAAAAATGCAATGCTTAGGTCTCTTATGTGCCATTTGGTATGAAAATCATAAAAGAAGTGCTAATGCTTGTGTTGCACCATCTGTTGGAATGAAAATTCAATGCATTTTATTACTACAAAATTTTTGATATCCCATCTGTTGAAATGGCAAATGCAATGCATAGGTCTCTTTTATGTGCCATTTGGTGTAGGATTCATAAAAACACTGCTAATGCTTGGGTTGCACCATCTGTTAGAATGAAAAATGCAATCAATTAGTCCAATCTGTGGGAATTGACCGCAGGTGGACCTCAGACAAGGTGCAGAAACACCTCACTGATGATCAATAGATTGGGATGCACCTGAGCCAAATATAAAATGTCATGACAAAGGGTCTGAATGGTGGTGTCAATGGGATATTCCAGTTTTCTTTATTATTTTTAAATTATAACATTCTGTTTTTGCTTTGCCATTTTGGGGTATCGAGTGTTGCTTGATGAGGGAAAAAATGAACTGAAATGATTTTAGCACAAAATGCGAAGAAAGTGAGGGGGGTCCGAATACTTTGAATCTACCATAGAAGGCAGTCCCATCTATATTACGTCTTCAACTTCTTTTTTTATGTTTTTTGCTCCCTCTAGTTTTCTTTTTTTCAGCCATGACACAAAATACCCTTCACTCTTAGCAGCAGTAAATGTCATTATGGGGGGAAAAATAATAAACTCCTGCATACAGTGCAAGCAGATGCTGGTGTGATTAAATAAATCACTTTTGGAATTATCTTTTTAATCATTCCTTAATGCTTTTTTTACTTCACTGCCTATATACATATCTTTTTTTTCCCCCAACAGGATGGAGGGTCTTTGACATTTTTAAATTCAATTATCTTGTGGGGTCACTGCGTAACTATTTAATTGCCTAAGCAGGCAGATTGCAAATTCAAATATTTCTTTGTAATATTAAGTTGCAATGACAGCCCATATCTCAGCGAGGACTTCATGCGTAGCGCATCTCTTGTTTCTCATCGTCTTTTGTGAACAGCGTTCTGCCATTTTCCTTTTTTTTTTATTTCTTTTCTACTCTGACAATCTTAAATCTGAAGGCAGCACTTGTTTTGCACCAGGAGTCCACGTGAAGTTGAATTGTGCTCTTTATTGTCTTATGAATACATAAATCTAAGTGTATGTGCTAATATACACACACTGACCATTTTATTAGGTACACCTGCTTGGTAATGTAAATCTCTAATCAGCCAATCACATTGCATTTTGGCCTGTAGACATTGACAAGACCACCTGCTGAAGTTCAAACTGAGCATCAGAATGGGGAAGAAAGGCGACTGAAGTGACTTTAATAATAAAAATGTTTTTTGGTGCCAGACGGGCTGCTCTGAGTATTTCAGAAACTGCTGATCTACTGGGATTTTCACACAAAGCCATCTCGGGGGTTTACAGAGAATGGTCTGAAAAAGGGAAAATATCCAGTGGGTGAAAAGGACTTATTGAGGTCAGAGGTCAAAGGATATCCAGTGAGTGGAAATGCCTTGTTGATGCCAGAGGTCAGAGGTGAATGGCCAGACTAGTCTGAGCCGATAGAAAGGCAACAGGAACTCAAATAAGCACTCGTTACAACTGTGGTGTGCAGAAGAGCAGCTCTGGACACACAACACGTCGAACAGGTGGACTACAGCAGCAGGAGACCATACAGGGTGCCACTCCTGTCAGCTAAGAACAGGCAACTGAGGCTACAGTTCACATGGGCTCACCAAACTTGGACAACAGAAGATTGGAAAAACGTCACCTGGTCTGATGAGTCTCGATTTCTGCTGTGAAATTCAGATGGTGGGGTCAACAACAGGAAAGCAGGGATCCATCCTGCCTTGTATCAACGGTTCAGGCTGGCGCTGGTGGTGTACCGCTGTGGTTTCTTGGCACAATTTACGTCCCTTTAGTACCAAGTGAGCATCATTTAAATGCCATGGCCTACCTGTGTGTTGTTACTGACCGTGTCCATCCCCTTATGACCACCATCTTCTGATGGCTCCTTCCAGCAGGATAACACGCCATGTCACAAAGAGTGAGTTCACTTCACTCCAATGGCCTCCACAGTCCGCAGATCTCAATCCAGTAGAGCACTTTGGGGATGTGGTGGAACGGGAGATTCACATCATGCAGCCAAAAAATCTGCAGCAACTGTGTGATGCTATCATGTCAGTGTGGACTAAAATCCCTGCGGAATGTTTCCAGCACCTTTTTGAATCGACGCCATGAAGAATTATAGCAGGTCTGAAGGCAAACTGGGGTCCAACGGGGTACTAGCGAGGCGTACCTAATAAAGTGGCCGAGGAGTGTAATATTAGGTTATAGATTTCAATGTGCTGAATACGAGTGAAGGGAGGTTACTCTGATGATGTATAACATTTAAGTGAAACCTCATTTGGGTTTCCATAGTACAACAAGGTAGACGATGTACAGATGGAGTCAATTTGGGGGGCTCAGTTTCCCATTTTGAAAGTAGGAGCATTTTTAATTTGTATTAATTTAATTCATCAAAGACAAAGATTTCATTATCTTCAGTTGCTTAAAAGCATCTGCGACGTGAGCAGGTAACATAAAAACGCTGGTATGATAAAAAGAAAGTGAGTTCTGTGAATTCTGTTAAGGCGGCCGTGTACGTGTTCTCGTTCCGAGAAGTTTGTAGTTAAATGGTGAGGACCTGCCATTGTCGAGGAACGCATAAACCCTGTAAATTATAAAGTTACGATACCCAGACATTGTAAGCAAGTTCAAATACAACATATTTATCTTTTAAAAGAAATGGCAAGACCCTGATGAATGACATTTCTGATGACCCTGGAGATTCCATGGGGAATGAATTAACTGACACACAATAAAGTTACTTAGTGTGACCACTAGGGAGCGTTGCAGCACCCCAAATCCAAGACCTAACCTTACAGACCCGCACATCCTGGTGTAACACAAAAGGTTTATTTTGACAAATACCTTACCGAAAAAAGGCTTCTTTAATAAACACAAACATGTAAAATTCATCTGATCTGCTTCTCTTTTCCTCTCTCCTTCCACTCTTCTAGATGAGCTTTGACCTTCTTGTATCCGACTCCAACTCAGGTGTAGGGGTTTTCTTCTTGACTTGTAAAGAAGTGCCTTACGCACACACACACAGTATATTCTGTACCTTTGGGTCCAAACCTCAGCAGGACACTCTCCTCAGGTGGCCGCAGACCTCCTTTTTCACTGTACAGGAATCTCACATAGGACAATAGTCCTCCAGATCTCCGTGACAAGGACCCCCAGTAGAAATTCTGTCGCAGATGTTTCAAAGTCCTTCTTACCCAACAAATGACCCCATCCAGTACCTCCATGGCACAGCCTCTCGTATCTGGGGTTGTGCTCCTTTGGGCACTGATATTTGCCAGATGATTTCCCCACTGAATGCTGGATTGTGCCGTCAACATTGTAAAAACGCCCCAAAAGAGAAGCCAGATTGTCCCATTGTGCCCAAAGGCCTCTCAGATTTGCACATTTTGAGACAGAATGCGTTTCACTAACCTTCACCATCTTTGTAAAATGTTATTTTCTAAGTCCATACTATAAGTCAAGCTTCATCCGGTATACCGGATCAATCAGTAGATCACCCACAGCTTGTAAGGGGCCAAAGAATTGTTATATATAACGTTAGTATTTACGTATATTTTATGTTGTCAATTCTGAGTTATTTTTCACATTTTATATGTTTTTCATTGTACTCATAGTCATGCCCTGTTACTTTAAATGTGCCTTCATTCTTTGTGTTTTTTGGGTGGAGCCCATATGAGGCGGGGCCACCATGACATCACTAATTCTGAGCCCTCCCCTCTGGCTATTTAAGCCAGTGCAGAGAAGCCTCACAGCAGGAGAACATTGTGACTATTGTAGTACTGCGAGTTTTGCTATTTTTATCTTTTTTTTTTTTGTTTACTCAGACCTTCTGGGTTCGGTTTAAGGATTACAGTTCTGTATTAGTCTTTCGGGACTTGAATGCTCTAGGATTACCTTTTACGAAATACCTTATTATTACATTTTGATATTTTCTTCTAATTATTTGTGATTAAATCCTTTATTTACAAAGATTAATTTTAATGTTTATGATGTGCCATTTGTTGAACTGGAAAATGCAATGCATATGTCCCTGTTATATGCCAGTTGGTATGTGATTCTTCAATCAATCAATCAATCAATCAATCAACATTTATTTATATAGCACATTTTCATACAAAAAAATGTAGCTCAAAGTGCTTTACAAAATGAATCGAAAAATAAAAGACACAATAAAAAATAAACATAAGTCAACATTAATTAACATAGGATAAGTAAGGTCCGATGGCCAGGGTGGACAGAAAAAACAAAAAAAAAACTCCAAAAGCTGGAGAAAAAAAAAAAAAAATCTGTAGGGGTTCCAGACCACGAGACCGCCCAGTCCCCTCTGGGCAATCTACCTAACATAAATCAAACAGTCCTCTTTGTATTTAGGGTTTTCAAGGAAGGACTTGATGATGATGGTCACGTAGACTTCTGGCTTTCAGTCCATCAATGTTGGTGCATCATGATGCTTTGGGTAGGTGGTGGTGGCGCAGGCCGCCACCACAAAGAAACTGGAAAAAGAAACAGAAGAGAGAGTAGGGGTCAGTATGGATTTTGGATCCACTGTAAATAGTTATTATGAAGAATTGAACATACAGAGTATCAGTATTAAGTTAAAGTGAAGTTATAAAAAGGCCATGTTAAAGTAATGTGTTTTCAGCAGTGTTTTAAAGTGCTCCACTGTATTAGCCTGGCGAATTCCTATTGGCAGGCTATTCCAGATTTTAGGTGCATAACAGCAGAAGGCCGCCTCGCCACTTCTTTTAAGTTTAGCTTTTGGAATTCTAAGGAGACACTCATTTGAAGATCTAAGGTTACGATTTGGAATATAATGTGTCAGGCATTCCGATATATAAGATGGAGCGAGATTATTTAAGGCTTTATAAACCATAAGCAGTATTTTAAAGTCAATCCTGAATGACACAGGCAACCAGTGTATTTTCTTAACCAGTGTATATTCTTAAAAGCATGTTAATGTTTATGATGCACCATTTATTGGAATGTGTTTTGTAATGCATGTGATAAAATACATTGTGTTTGTTCATTCCAACAGATGGCACATCAAAAACATGTTTGTAATGCACCATCTGTTGGAATGACATTTTCAATGGACATTTCCCTGTTACGTGCCATTTGGTATGGTATTCTTAAAAGCGATGTTAATGTTTGTGATATGCCGTCTATAAATGTTTGTGATGCACCATCTGATGAAATGACAAATGCAATGCAAATGTCTCTGTTATATGCCCTTTGGTATGGTTTATTTTGGGCAGTGTTAATGTTTATTATGTGCCATCTGTTGAAGTGACAAATGCAATGCCTATGTTTCTGTTATATGCCCGTTGGTATGGGTTTTTAAAAGCAGTGTTAATGTTTATGATGTGCCATCTATAAATGTTTGTGATGCACCATCTGTTGAAATGACAAACGCAATGCCTATATCTCTGTTATATGCCCGTTGGTATGGGTTTTTTTAAAAGCAGTGTTAATGTTTATGATGCTCCATCTGTTGAAATGGAAAATACAATGCATATGTCCCTGTAATATGCCAGTTGGTATGTGATTCTTGAAAGCATTTTAATGTTTATGATGTGCCATCTGCTAGAATGACAAATGCAATGCATCAAAGGTTTATGATCCACCATCTGTTGGAATGACAGAGACATAGCAATTGGACGGACACAGAGATACACAAACTCACTGAAACATCTCCTTTTATTCAGTTGGATCTTTTGTTTGATCTTTTGTGCACAAGCCATGGGTTTTTGGTGATCCTCCTCCTTATGGGGGCTCTTTGCTTTATTTTGGGACTTTTCTAGTTCTTTAGTCAGCTCTCCTTGTTTGTTTTTAAGCCTACTGGTCCTATTTTTGAGTAAGCTGGACTGGTTGATGCTCTTTTTGGCTTTTCAGTGAAGCTCCCTGGCCTGCTTTGTGACTTTATTTTGAAGTCCTCACCCCTTTCCAGGCATGTCTGAGACTCCATTTCATAGTAAGAACTAAAGAAGGTGTTTCATTAATAGCAAATATTGGCTTCTATTGAAGAAACTTGACAGAGTGATAATGGTGGCCCTGTAGGATCTCAGATTGACAAGTCATGGATTTGACCAAATTGAAAAGAACAAAGCTAGGCACGATGAAACAGAATTTTCACAGATGTCTTCTAACAGACCATGCGGCTCGCTCCTTAAATTGTGATGCAAAAAGGCAGCCATGTGGACGGCGCAGTAGTAATTAAAGCCCAGCTCGGCTCTACAGCGCATTCGCTTTTCTTGATCTCGCGGAGAATTGATCGGCTTTAGAACTGTCACTCTTTTTGGTCCCCAAAATCCCATCCACATGAATATTTTATTGGCAGAAATGTAAAAAGTAAACTTGTATGTTGCATTTTCAATTTGGTTTTATGTTGCATATTTAAGCGAAGTGGAGCATTAACTACAGAGAGGGAGCTGATAGACTCTAACCGCACATCAGGGGAATTTCTTAGGAAATGCTCAAAGCCTGCACTGTCAGCTTCCACCTTGCAAATTTCTTTTGTCACTTTTGTAATCAAAGGAACAAACCAAGGCTGAGCAATATGAAGCAAATCTTAAGTTATAACTTTTCATCTGTTCTCTTTGATTTCATTTGAAATGGTTATGTTTGCCATTTTTTTCCCCATCAATCTACACTCAGTAGGCCCTATTGACAACATAAAGCGGCGTAGGCTCGACACAGAGGTATAAATCAGCCTTGTTCGGCAAGAGCCTGAAGTAACACAAAGGGGTGAGTCGATCGTGTGGATCGGACCCCGACATTTGACCCCCTTGTGTGCAAGCAACACAAAAAATATAAGAAATTTGTGTCTACTGTCATGATTGTGAGGTCGAGCTGTGGCTTGGTGACTATCTCAAGGCGTGTCACTCGGAGGACGTCTACTAAATAAATCTGTTATTGGTACCGCGGTGGACACTTGACATGCCTTTCTGACTGGATTTATGGTGACGTTTTGGTATTGCTGTGTGTCTGTTACACATTATTAAAATATTACTAGGGGGTTCACCCCCTGCTCGCTTTGCTCGCCAACCCCTCCGGCCTGCGCTATGCCTCAGCCACTTCACGTCTCTGCCGCTCGCGTTGTGAAGAGGGGGGCTGAATACACCCCAAGGAGACACGGTTGCTCCTCCGAAACCCCCTCTGAAACGGTGATACAATGAGAAACAAATACAGTTTCTTTTTTACCTCCTCTTTGCTTGATCAGCTGCTGGTTTGCTGCTGCTGCCGTGCCACGTGACCTGCATTGCGCGCGCCGCTTCAAACATTTAAAAGCCTCTACAGCAGCTGTCTTTGTCATCTACTCTTTGCCTTTTATTTCCGACTCCGGGCATGGTTAAATCTCTTGGCACAAAGTCTCGTCTCGCGGCACGTGAGTTCTTTATCTTTTAGTTTAGAATTTAAAAACGGAATAAGAGTCTGAAAATCTAACAACATCATATTAAAGTTTGATAAATTCTTAAAAGAATGATACCAAACATATATATGTAGGTTTTAAAATAAGCCTGGTTTAAAATGTGACAAAAAAAATGTGACATTAAATCATTGCACAAAATCGTTCCACTTTTAGGCTTAGGATTTTATATATATATAAAGAATGGTCAAACTATTCCAAATACCATAACTGCTTTAGCGTTGTTACTGTCACTGCACCTCGGATCCCACATTGAATCATATTTTTCCATATTCCTCTCACTGCACCACTCAAGAGTATTTATATCACTGTATATGAGTGTGAATCACAGATCTACAGCAGCTGATCAGAAAGAGAATTATCGGGATACAGCATCAAGCACACGCTGCCTCAGCCATGCACACAGTCTATTTGAACTTCTTCCATATGACAAACGCTTCAGAGCCTTTCCTGTACGGACCTCGCGGTTCAGAAACAGTTTCATCCCAAGAACTCTAAACGCACTCAATTAGTCCATCAAGTGCTCCTTATAGAACTGTTTGTACTTATAAATACAATCACCTCACTGCAAACTTGTGATACAGTTATAATATCGCACAACTTGAGCCACTTTATAAAGTGCGTATTTACATATGATGACGATATTATTTTTAAGATGAAATGCAGCAAAATATGTTTATTATATTATACAGGTAAAACTTTAACTTTAACTACACGGTACCGCAGCGCCAGCGAGCCGCTGGCACTTCGTTCACGGATTGTTCCTGCCTCGCGCTGTATTCTTGCTGGTGCTGACACGACACTGGAAGGATAGATGGATAGAATAATTAAACATATACTACGAAGATACTTCAATGTTCCTTAAAAGTTTTGAAGAATCTGCGTTCTCAGCTTACAAATGGCTTAACGTCTATTACAGAGCTGATTGTGTGGCGATTGTGTATTTGGAGAAAGAAAAGCAAGGACAGGAATTGGAGGTTAGTACGTTTGAAACAGACAGCACTGCTACAATAAAGTATTTCATCAAAGGTTACGCATGACGTAGGAAGCATCTTGCGTGAGGCAGGAACAATCACTGCGCCACTGTGTTCCCACGTTTAATAACATGCTTTAACTCCTATCATCATGAAAATGATATCGCGTATACTCTCAGTATTTTAATTATTCAGAGAGCTGTAATATCATGAATGTAATGGATTCTGTGTCCTGTCGGAAGAAGCACGTAGTGATTCACACACATAGAGCAGATAAAAGATCAAATACAATACAAAGCATTTAACATGCTACTTTAGTTACGATGGGATTTGAAAAACTAGTAAATGAAACGATTTTAAGATGAAGTTTATGACTTTCTACTTTAACGACAAAATAAACTCCATGATTAAAGTGGAAATTTAGAGATTAAAGTTGACATTTCGTGCTTTTTTCCCACTGTGTGCCTATATTTTTTTCTCTGTACCCTAATTAGCTTTCATGTGACTCTCAGACGGTGGGCTACGACTCGCTTTTTCATACTTTGATATCTGACAACTTCTTTTTTTATTTCGGCACTGTGCGACTTTGTGAACTTGAGCTTTCGAGTTTCTCTGACACGTTATGTCACTCGATCAACTTCCTTTTGTTGTTTATACCACTTGTTTAAACCAACAAATAGTACATTTTTCTTTGTCTCCACTTGGTATTTGCTGAAATTCTTCTATTTTCCACCAATGCTTGTGTCATTGCCTTTTCACAGAAGGCTGAACTTAAGGGCTATTTATATTGATTTGCATATTCAAAGAGACGTAATTCTGGGAGGAGTTAGGGCGGGACAGCAGGCGCGTGCACGAGCGGTACTTTTCATGCTGACAGGGATTTATGTAGCGGAAGAACGCGCACGCACAGATTTGTGCATCTGGATTTTTTTTGTACATACGCCATGTTAGAGTGTGAATTCTACGCACAGCGTTATACCCCTGGTGGGCCGCAGTGGCTGCAGGTTTTCATTCTAACCCTTTTCTTAATCAGTGATCAGTTTTCGCTGCTAATTAACTCCTTTACTCTTCATTTTCATAGCTCTGTTTTTAAGGATTCAATCCTCTGAATTGATTTGTTTCTTTATTAAATGACAGCCAAACAGAAATGAGATGTGAAACGAGCCCAGCTAAACTGGAACATCATAACTCCAGCCAGTTTGTTAATGAGAAGCCTATTCTTGCTGTTGATTAAAGCGCCGTTATTACATTTATTCTATGTTAAATAGTGTTCCCTAATTCTAATTCCTTATTTATTTTGTCTTTTTTCTCTTTCTTCATTATGTAAAGCACTTTGAGCTCCATCATTTGTATGAAAATGTGCTCTAGAAATAAATATTGTTGACTTCTCACTACACTTGTAATGGCTAACGCGGTTCAGCACCCTAGTACTGTATCCATGTTGAAATTTAGTCAGTGACATGCATCTGTTATCGTTAATTAACATTTTTTTTTCTCTTTGAAAACAAAATTCAACGTGTTTGGCTCTTTTTTTTTTCTGGGGGTACACGTGATGCTATAAGGAGGGCACTGGTTGACTGACCACTCGTATGGCTGGACGGGATGGCGTGGCACAACGAGCCAGTATTTGGATTCTGGAGTCCAGCCACTTTAATGTGAGACCTCGGCACTTAGTCAAGCATTAGGGTTCCACCGAAGTGCAGATGTTTCATACGCAAGTTAATTGACTCGGATAAAGTGAAGCTTCAGGCCTGGTGATTTATTGATATATTATGATCCGTGCACTTTGGTTTAGGCTTCAATAAAGGCTTTTATGCACTTTAAGGCTGATGGATTTTCTTCAGTGCTGACAAGAAGTCTACAGTGGGCCTTGTCAATAAATTCATCACATCAGTAGCACAAATGGTGCACCAATCCCCCCCCCCCCCCCCCACCCCTCCGGCGCCACTTCCCTATGCAATTGGAAGGAGAAGAATGTGAGAGCAGAGCACCCCTCATGAGAAGCGCAGCGGGTCGGCGTCTGGGCCAGCTGCAATTCTGAAATGACATTAACAAGGCGGCTTCTTGAGAGGCTTTGCTGTAGGAATACAAATGTAAGCAGTTGGCTACCAGCTGCCTCCTTAATATGAAGAAGGCCTTCTGAGTGGCTTGTTAATGGGGGAGGAGCCAAATCAGAGATGCAAATTAGGATGTTTGTATGCGGATGATTTCATTAAACCTGTTAATAACTCGAGGCAAACTCTGTCATACGCCGCAGCACCGACTGCTGGGAAATGGAAGCTGCGACCTTTGATCAGCGCCGTTCCTTACGTAACACCTCCTTAATTACATTAGCGGCACGCGAGACCCCTCATCTTAACAGGGGGAAATGTATTTAAGGAATTGTTCAGAGAGCTAGTTAAAAAAAAATTCTTGTCCTACTTTATTCCCTCTCTTTTCTACTCAGTGAATGTCTGAAAGTAATACAGTTGTAGCGTATCCCCCCCGACTTCTAGCGAGCACGGAGGTTGCCACCTGATTTACGTGGCAAAGATGCCGCTATGCTTTTAAAATGAGGGGCGGATAGAATGAGGCTGACACCTGAGCTAGGGGTCCTCAATCCAGTGGCGTAGCTGGAGTTCATGCCGCTCGGGGCGGGGTGTTGAATATGTGAACCTATTTAAATAGAAAATTAAAATGACGTATAGAGAAACATTAAGATAAATTTTGCATAGAGTATGTGAATTTCCCCTTGGGATTAATAAAGTACAGGCAGTCCCTGGGTTACGTATGCGATAGGGACTGTAGGTTTGTTCTTAAGTTGAATTTGTATGTAAGTCGGAACAGGTACATTATTTTAATAAATGCTATTGTTGACCGACTGTAACCAAGTGCTCTGCCAATGAATGATGGAGTTTCACCTCTCTCTGACCCTTTTATTATTTCTACTTTGTTTTCAATGGTGATGGTTTTTCTCTTCTTTACTGTATCACCAGCACTTGCATCAGATTTATGTTTAAGAGACATTGTTGAAGGGTGAAGACAAAAGGTTAAGATGAGCTCTTCTGCACAGCACTGCACACGCCATCACAGCAGGAAGGCACCCGTCGTCAACACGTCTTCTGTACTGACAAGAGACAACTTCCTGCTGTGTGCGTAACCATACAAGCAGGCTTGCTATTGAGAATGACTTGGGGCGGCGGGGGGGGTTCATCACTCGCCCACCACACAGTCCCCTCCACTACAGTATGCTGCCTGCAGCGTCAGCCCACTGAGAATGAACACAGTGTGGCCAAAGACGGGTAGTGAATCGCCCAACCCCAATTCAACAGGAAGCCATACAAGACACACTACAATGCTACCCCCGGCACCCTGTTCACCCTCAATGGCCTCCGTTCAGCCACAACTGGGTCAGCACTTGCAGCATCACCAGCCGTGTGTGCTGGGCGGGTCGTGAAATACCCCCTTCCGCTCCATCCAGCCTGTGTCCAGTCAGGAGCAGTAACTGCGGCAGCGTAGTGTGCGGGCAGCGAACCATCGTTCTCCACACGAGTGATAGCTGTGGCCCCCATTGACTATGGACCACGGGTCACTGCTTGCCGCCGGGAGCTGCTCGAGGGACATTACACTGCGCGAGCAGCGAAATCGTCCCCCTCCAGCCACCGCATGCAGCATCCCCAGGCCGAAGATGACGAAGTGGCAGTTACTGAGGCTCATGCGTCGCAGCTGTGGCCTCGTTCGTAAGTCGTAGGTCGGATGTCCGTAACATGGGGACTACCTCTGTCTATCTATCTGTCTATGTAGAGAAACGGAAATAATTGTTCACATATAATTATTTATTAGTGTAAGAGCCATTTCCTAGTTATATGAAATACATAAATGTTTTACTAAATGTTAGTGCATAATCTATGTGAGGTTCCCATAACCCCCATCAGTTGAATTGAATTGGTATATTCTAACTATTCTGCTTCTCTGACTACACATTATTCTCAGTTAGTGACCAGCCTTGCCATGTGTAAGGTATAGAGGGCACATGGTTTTAAACCATGCCTATCGTGCCTTCTGTGCGAGTTTTGTGTGCCAAGTAATATGAAAGACACAGCACTTAATTTAAGTGCTGTGCTGTACGTTTAAAGCGTACAGAAGAAGACGTTAAGAATCTTAAAGTACCGTATAGAAACAACTGAAGTTTTACAAGAAAAGCTAAGTTTAGAGAAGATACATTTTTTCTTTTTTTTTGCCTTTTATTCTACGTGTGTAACAACCTTTTTTCTTTCTTCTTGTTTGGATTGTTTGCTTTGAATTTTCAGTAAATATTTAAAATTAACTTTTGCACTGAGAGATTTCTTTCGGCATGCGTTTTACCCGTGTTTGAACTCGCCTAACACTCCTCCGGCTACAATAAGCATTAACTAGAAAAGACTATAGTATAGACGCGCTGACAAGCTGTGTTCTAATTATTAATTTAATATAATTACGCTGCGAAAACCAGAACCAGTGTAGTGTACAAATAATAGGTGGGGATGTTTTCTGCATGTTATGAATTGTAAATTAGTTGTTTATCTTCCTAGAAAATTTTTTCGGTGTAATGTTTGTGTTTATTTTTGGTATTGCCTCAAACTTCAACTGCTGTGTCTGATTCCGTCACAGAAGGACAGTCTGAAAATTTTCGTTTGAAGCATTTGTGGATAAAAATCCAAGAATTTGACTTTTTTTATTCATCAGTTAACTAAAAAGATTACAATATGCGAGCTTTCGAGGCAACTCAGGCTCCTTCTTCAGGCGAGATGTAATACAGAAACTGGAGTACCCTGTGTTTACATACACACTGGGACAAATACAGCATTGGACACGGGAGAGGGACTTTAAAGTCACAGGGCTTAGGGGCAACTTCAGAACACAGCAAGAGAGAAAAGAATGGGAATTTAAGCTCATGCTAGAATTGAACACATCACAACACGGTTTGATTTGAGACAAGAGGTTTATGGCCAGATATGAGGATTGTTTGCACCTCTCGACTGACACAGACAACCTGACTACAGACCCATATTGTATTGTAAACCTCATCAGAAACTTCAAAAGACTTTGTTGGACAGTTTACCTTATCCAAAGATCTTGACCATACGTTGAATCTTAGCCTGAAGAGGTCTATTCATTTTTTACATTTAAGATGTCTCACTTAAAGGTTCTCCAATGTTATTTGTCCTAAACACAGGGAACTCCAGTTTCTGTATTACATCTTTTTTTTTTTTGTTCTTTATTTCGCCTTATATAATTTCTCGTATTAGGAATTTGTTAGTTTTTCACATACCCCTTGGAGTCAGAGCGCAGGGTCAGCCATTGTACAGCGCCCCTGGAGCAATTGAAGGTTATGGCCCTTGCTCAGGGGCCCAGCAGAGGAGGATCTCTTTTGGCAGTGATGGGGATTCGAACCGGCAACCTTCGGGATGCCAGCGCAGATCCTTAGCCTTAGAGCCAACACTCAACCCTTCTTGGCTGAAGAAAAGGCCTGAGTCGCCTTGAAAGCTTGCATATTGTAATTTTTCTAGTGAGCCAATCAAAGCTGTCATTTTGCTTGACTTCTCACAACATTCATAATGGCTAACATGGTACAACACCCTAGCCTAGCACTTCATTCATGAGTGATATTTTGCTGAACCCTGCTGCTTACACACGAATTGTGCTGAGCTTTTTGGCCAATAATGCCGCCCCCAAAAATGTACCACCCAGTGGCAGACCTCTCCCTCTGCCCGCCCCTAGCTACGCCACTGCCTCAATCACAGTCCTGGTGGGCTGCAGTGGCTGCAGGTTTTCATTCTAACCCGTTTCTTAATCAGTGATCAGTTTTCGCTGCTAATTAACTCCTTTACTCTTCATTTTCATAGCTCTGTTTTTAAGGATTCAATCCTCTGAATTGATTTGTTTCTTTATTAAATGACAGCCAAACAGAAATGAGATGTGAAACGAGCCGAAAGATGACCAGCTAAACTGGAACGTCATAACTCCAGCCAGTTTGTTAATGAGAAGCCTATTCTTGCTGTTGATTAAAGCACCGTTATTACTTTTATTCTATGTTAAATAGTGTTCCCTAATTCTAATTCCTTATTTAGTCTTTTTTTCTCTTTCTTCATTATATAAAGCACTTTGAGCTCCATCATTTGTATGAAAATGTGCTCTAGAAATAAGTGTTGTTGTTATTGAATATCAGGACTTGCTGCTCTCATTCCACCACAGCAGACTGTTGATTTTCTGTTTTTTTCTAAGACCACCATCAAGATGTTTTGGTGACCTGAGCAACCCAACGTGACCGAGACCCTCACCTTTGTTTATTTTCAGGTTAGCTGGTCATGTGGCGGCTCGTTTTGTGTCTCCTTATTGTTTGGCTGCTCATTAAGGATAAAGAAATGAGTAAGGCAAGGGTCCTCAATCATGGTCCTGGAGGGCCGTAGTGGCTGCAGGTTTTTGTTCTTAATTAGAAAGCAATTCTTGCCAGTAATTTAATTTCATAGCTCGTTAATTGCTTTAAATCTGCCATGTCAGGTCATTCTCAGATCCTGGATTTTCTTCCCCTTTCTAAGGATATCATCCAAATGATTTGCAGGCTATAAAATGGAGGAGTGATTTCTCTTCACTTTCCTTCCAAGTATTTAATTAAACCCAACAGTGCACAATAAATACACACAGGTGTAAATGGTTAACAAGCTAAATGGACAAATGCTTGTTTCTTTTGTCATTTACACCTTATTGCTACTAAGGTGCAATTAAAAACCAAAATACAGCGGTTTAAGACTAAAATAAGCAATGAGAGTTCAAAATCTTAACGAGCGAGACAACTAAAGTGAAGCAGAAAAGTGTCACTTGAGCAATAAGAGCTTCTTATTAAGCAATTGGGTTGGAGCAAAAACCAGCAGCCACTGAGGTCCTCCAGGAACGTGATTGAGGACCCCTGACCTAAGCCCTACCGTATTTCCACCCTGCCACCTGAATATTAAAAACACCCCAGGAAAATGCCCATACAACAACAACAACAGCAGCATTTATTTCTAGAGCATGTTTTCATACAAATGATGAAGCTTTACAAGATTAAGAAAGAAAAAATATAAAAATTAGGCAATACTAAGTAACAAAGAATAAAGGAACGTCCAATGGCCAGGGAGGACAGAAAAAAACAAAATAAAAACCAAAATCTGCAATGGCTCCAAGGCTTGGCGCAGAAAACTACATGCTGACGTCCAGCCTAGCAGGCCCAAAAATGGGCACTTGGCTTAGGAACTTTGAAAAGACTACAAAGTTCTCAGAAAGCTGAAAAATGTCACAAAAGACTTAGATATGTGAAAGGCATTATATAATAGATGGGTATGAAAGGCACTGGGCGGCACGGTGGAGCAGTGGTAGCGCTGCTGCCTCGCATTTAGGAGACCTGGGTTCACGTCCCGGTACCTCACTGCGTGGAGTTTGCATGTTCTCCCCGTGTCTGCGTGGGTTTCCTCCCACAGTCCAAAGACATGCAGGTTAGGTGCATTGGTGATTCTAAATTGTCCCTAGTATGTGCTTGGTGTGTGTGCCCTGCAGTGGGCAGGCGGCCTGCCTGGGGTTTGTTTCCTGCCTTGCGCCCTGTGTTGGCTGGGATTGGTTCCGGCAGACCCCTGTGACCCTGTGTTAGGATATAATGGATGGATGGATGGATGAAAGGCACTATATAATAGATAGACAGATATGAAAGGCACTATATGATAGAACTTTATTTTTATATTATTTTTTGCTCTTCAGTCTTCACTCAATACCCCAGAATGACAAAGTGAAAAGATGTTTTCTGGAAGGTTTGCAAATTTATTAACAAAATCCCAGTAAAACCTTATTTTAGGTACTTCCAAAATGGACCTGTTACTCCTTGACTCTCATTTAACAGGACCTGGGTCAGACAACAATCGGATGGACACACATCCACAGACACTTGGTGGATTTATAAAACTTAATGCCTGATTAGCTTTCTTCACCGTCTCTGTGCACTGTTTGCATGTAATGAGTTCACTATGATGCGCGGCTCCTTCTCATGAGGTGATCTTTCGAGTTTCAGACCAAACATTAGAGCATTTCAACCAGCTAGATAAGATCAGGCCATTCAGATGAACAAAGCTCGTCTCCTGCACATATCATTGTAACGCTGAACAACAGGGAGCAAACATGGCATCTGTGATGAGATATCACTCACATTTACCAATCGGCCATTGATGCCATCGAGTGCCTTTGCCAGTCCTGTCCACTTCATTCTTCTAAAATAACATCAAGTCGAGTTCTGGAGGTCCCTAAAGTCCTGCTGTCTACCACACTACTTGGCCATTTGTTCCAAGTGCCTGAGGTTCTCTGTGTATAGTAAAATGTCCTAATGTCGGTGTGACATTTCCCCTTAACAAGTTTCCAGCAGTGCTCCCGTGTTCTTCATGAACTCATTTTAAAGTCACCTGTCATGGAAGGTGCTAAAATGACTGACAGCTTGGGAGTTAGATAGATACTTTATTAATCCTAAGGGGAAATTCACTCTATGTAAGTGGGTGGGAGTGAATTCAATCTAATTAAGTAGTGGTGTGTCCCAGAGGAAGTTCTTCAGATGGTCTTCTCTCGGGCCACATAAGGAGATATAGAGGAGAGTCTATCTGAGGTGCGCAAGGAAGGAGTACCTAATATGTTGTTTGCTGTTACTGTATTTTAAGAATAAATAAAATAAACAGTTAACAACTTGCAAGTGAGATCATTACATCACTGTCTGTTCTGAACACTGTCTGGGAGTTGATAGTTTTGAGTCCACTGTGACTAACTCCCTTCATCATTTTACACACTTAATAATAATATTAATAATAATTCTTTGCATTTATATAGCGCTTTTCTCACCACTCAAAGCACCCAGCAATTGCAGGTTAAGGGCCTTGCTCAAGGGCCCAACAGAGCAGAGTTACGGGATTCGAACCGGCAACCTTCTGATTGCCAGTGCAGGTCTCCTCTTCATCTCCTTAAGGCTCAGCTCATTTAATCTTTCCTCATAACTCATCCCCTGTATTTCTCTAATCAGCCTAGTCGCTCTCCTCTGGACCTTTTCTTGTGCTGTTATGTCCTTTTTGTAGCCTGGAGACCCAAACTGCACACAGGACTCCAGATGAGGCCTCACCAGTGTCTTATAAAGCTTGAGCTGAACCTCCTGTGACTTGTCCTACACACATCAAGGCGCTATATAACTTGACATTCTGTTTTCTGTCTTAATGGTTTCTGAACACTGTCTGGTAGTTAATAGTGTTGAGTCCACTGCACTAATTCCCTTCATCATTTTGCACACTTCAGCCAGGTCTCCTCTTCATCTCCTTAAGGTTCAGCTCTTTGAATCTTTCCTCATAACTCATCCCCTGTAGTCCTGGACTCAGCCCAGTTGCTCTTCTCTGGACCTTCTCTTGTGCTGCTGTGTCCTTTTTATAGATTGGACACCAAATCTGCACACAGGACTCCAGATGAAGCCTCACCAGTCTGTAGGTGGTTGCCGTATTCCCACAGGGGGTTAGCAGCTGAGCAGAGGCGTCTTCAGTGGAAGCGGGCACCGGTTTTAGAGGGTGGCACTGGTGTAGCTCAGGTCTGAAAACTACCACTTAATCTGCTTGTGCACAGCTGGTAAGTCAGATGGCTATGGGGCAGCTGTCCACAGGGGGCACCATAAAGCAGCTACATTAGTTTTACCAAACCATAGATTTACCCAACACTCCTATAAACGATATTTTTAACGGAAACCATAGCACAGGTAAACTAAAATAGCAAACAGAGGAATTTCCAGGGTATTAAATTCAAAGTGTAGCGATAAGAGCACTTGGTGTGGGTGACTACCGTATTCCCACCGGGGTTAGCTGCTGACGGGGTTGGGGGGTCATCTCCAGTAAAAAGCAGTATGGTGAGCGGGCACCTGCTGTGGTAAGGTGGAGCTTAACCATTTGGTCTGCTTGTGCTGAGCTGGCAAGTCTTCTTTGCTTGAACCAGCTGTCCACAGGGGGCGCTATAAAGCAGCTGTATTAAGGTCAAGTTCCAGAACAATATACCGCTGTTGTTATTGAGTCACGCAGCAGAAGTGTGGCGACTTCATGCCCTCACCCACAGTTGGCTGGCATTCCCAGTCCAATAACGTGACTGAACTGGAGTCTTATCGAGTGATCCCCAATGCACCCCATGACAGGTGGGGATGCAATCCAAGCCTTATGTTTTGTATTTACTGCATTTTATAAATGAAATTTCAGATTTTCATAGCAGCAAAATGGAATTCTTTCTTTTTTGTCCGTGTGTGTGTGTGTGTGTGCTTGCGTGTGTTTTGCCTGCGGTGTCTTTTTCTTTTACTAATTACCAATGTACCACACGACATTTGTAAAGCAGGCTCCTCCGTGCAGACAGTAAGCTCCCTTAATTGATTACAGCCTTCGCAGCTCAATTACCAGGAACTAATTTAGAGCTGAAAGAATATCAAAGAGACGCGAGCTTCCGTCAAGCCATCAAAAAACCACGAAACCAAGAAGATGCCTGCTAGTTTCATGGACCTGCTTGTTACATGCCACACTTGTGGGATGATGGAGCCCATCGGGGGGTTAAAATGGGAACCACACTTGGATACGGTGCCAGTGAGCGCTTGTTTTTTCCTACCCGATTCCTTTAGAAAATGCTTTACATTTTTTAATTTCACGCTGGCATGTAAACCTTTTGAGTGTGTTTTCTTAAACTCTTCTCTTCTCGGTATCCTCATGTGGCACTTGCTGGCACTGCTGTGCGCTTATCTGCATGGCCTCTGAAGTGGTGGAATGGTCTGTTGGCTACTAGAAGAGATGACTCTTCAGTCCCAGCTTTAAAATCAGGCTGAAGACTTCAGTTTAGCATACCCTGACTAGAGCTGTGGATTAGCTGTGCATACCGCATCACTGTTGATAGTCATTGAAACTAAAATAAAAGTAATAACGATATTTATAAACTGATGCTTAAAATAAAAGTAATAACGATATTTATAAACTGATGCTAACACTCACCTATTCTGTTTCTCCTCTCGGTATCCTCATGTGGCACTTAGTGCCACTGCTCTACTGCCAAGTTGTTTGCCTGCTAATGGAGAAGCCACCTCAGGTAAAGGAGCACTGGACTCATCAAGTAGGAGTGTCCTTTCGTCTGATTGGCTGGTCCAGCACTGACTCAGCTGTTGAACAGCCAATAGGAGGGAGTCGGGTAGTTGGCCGAGGTCTCCAGGACTCTGACTGTGTTTGGCTTGTCTGATTCCTTTTCTGCGATCAGACGGTGGTCCTACAGTTAACTGCTGCTGTTCTTTTTATTTATGTTAATTATTTTCGACTTTCTTTTTGATGTATTTGAACACATCAGTACCGTCATAAGTGATAGTTGTGTATTTAGTGACGGACATCATCTATTCTTGCATTTTGTCTTGAGAGTTGTTGCAGTGGTCTGCGCCTGCACTTGGTGAAGAGCGCTGTGTATGTTGGATTTCAGATGTGGCCGTGACAGATCGGCCATTGAGCTCTGTGAAGAGGATCACGTGGGTTCGGTTTTGTGTGTTTTATTTACCCCACGTTCTGACATCCAACGCACGCCCAGCCTACCTAAAAGGGTCCCTTCTTCTCTCTCTTTGTCTCTTTCTCTCTTTGTCTCTCTCTCTCTCTTTCTCTCTGTCTCTCTCTTTGTCTTTGTTTCCCTCACTCTCTCTCTTTCTCTCTCTCTCTCTCCCTGTCTCTCTCTGTCTCTTTCTCTCTCTCTTGTCTTCTTCGAGAGTCAATGCTGGGGGGCTGTCAGGAAAAACAAAAAAAGCATGGGCTGTTAAAGCCCATTGAGGAATTCCTTGTGTGATTTTGGGCTGTACAAGAAATAAATTACTGTAGTTGTGCCTTCAGTTTAACAACAACAAGAAGGCAGGAATGACGAGGGCTCCACTCACACCCATCTATCGGGTTGGTGCTGATGAAGTTGTTTCCATCCATCCATTATCCAACCCGCTATATCCTAACTACAGGGTCACGGGGGTCTGTTGAAGCCAATCCCAGCCAACACAGGGTGCAAGGCAGGAACAAATACCTGGGCAGGGTGCCAGTCCACTGCAGTGAAGTTGTTTTGTTCTTTTTTTGTAATTCTGGAGCATCTTTGAGTTGTTGTCATTTGTTATAATATTTCTGCAGCAAATTTCTCCTTGGAACAAATAAAATATTTGTTGTGAATTTGCGGCACACAATATGGTGAAAAGCACGGGCCAAATATACCAACAACAAAAAAAAAAGCAGAACCAGGACCTGCTTAGTCTGCCTCAAAATAAGCCTTCCACCAAGCAGCCAGACCCCAAACTCATTTTAGACAATAAAAATGATAGATAGTGAAAGGCACTATATGATTGATAGACAGATAGAGTGAAAGGCACCATATGATAGATAGACAGCTAGACAGTGAAAGGCACTATATAATAGATAGATAATGAAAGGCAGTATATAATAGATCGATCGTACTTTATTTTTATATTATTTCTTGCTCATCAATCTTCACTTGACACCCCAGAATAACAAATTGAAAAGACATTTTCTGGAAGGACTGCAAATTTATTAAACAAATCCCAGTAACACCTTAGTTTAGGTTCTGCCAAAATGGATGTATGAATACCTTCCTCTCATGTAATGGGACCCTAACCAAAGCTTTTTTAGGTCTCCATCGCCCTTATAAATCATTAGTCCAGTTGATGGCTTATTCCTGTCTGTGCCGTGTGGCGCATTGATATGAAGAGACGGCACAGCAGTGGGCTGAGGCAGTGTGTCGGTGAACAGTGTGGATGACTTCTTTTTTGCCAGTCCTCACTAACCGGGGTCTATCTGTCAGAACGTCAAACCCCCAGCCATACATGGAGCTACCAAGATCAGGGTCTGTGAGCTTTAGTGCCATCCTGGAGGGCCCAGTGGTTTTGAAGGCAGAGCTGTAGCCAATGAAGGCTTCTTGACAGAAGTGGGTTTCCTTGCCAGGTGTCCCAGAGCAGTGCGCAGGGTGGGCTTTTATGCTGGAGAGCGAACTGTAGAGGATATTTTGGTCAATGTGGATCATGACTGTTATTTTTAAATCTGAATTTCCTTGGGGACTAATACAGTGTACCAAATACCAAAAATAAAAAATATACCAAAAATGCTGCTTAAATTGCACACAGAGACACCTCAAAACACACCATTGTGCACATAATCATATAAAATGGAGTAGTAAGTGTTCTGCCTCGGCCACCAACCCCAGAACTGTTATCACTGTGTCCTGTTTTTTTGATTCCTGCAGACGATATTAAGATTATGCACTTCATGAGCGCGGTGGAGCTTTGACTTTTTTTTCTGTATCTGCTGCATCTTTAGGATTGCGATCACTAAGATTGTTATCATAATCGGCAAAATGGGCACCGGACTACAAGGACACGTCTGGTACTTCAATAAAATGTTGATACGTGACTGAATTTTTTTTTTTATCCTTTTGATATTTATTTAAGTATTAAATGACAGGCAGACACACACAGAATTCATGCATGTAAAGGTTTGTAGACGGAGCTCAATGCCTTTCTTTTTGGGTTAATGGCACGAATTTTGTGGAGGTGAAATGCCATTTGATTCACAAATTTTTACTTTCTCGTATCCAAGTACAGTGGAACCTCGGTTCACGACCATAATTCGTTCCAAACCTCTGGTCGTGAACAGAAGCAATTTCCACCATAGGGTTGTATGTAAATACAATTAATCCGTTCCAGACCGTACAAACTGTACGTAAATATATATTTTTTGAATTTTTAAGCACAAATATACTTAATCATACCATAGAATGCACAGCGTAATAGTAAACTGTAAAAACATTGAATAACACCGAGAAAACCTTGAACAACAGAGAAAACTAACACTTGCAATAGTTCGCGCTATAGTGCTAAGAACCGCTCGCTAAAAAAACACTTTTTTTTTAATGAGTTTTAAGCACAGGGAAAAAAATGAACATTTGAAAAACCATAATTTAATAAACCACCAAGAAAAGTAACATTGCCACAATGCACGCTATGAACTGATCGCTGTAAACAGAACTGAAAACAAAAACAAGCCTTTTCTACCTTATGTGTCCAGCCTTCCCTCTCTCGCTTGCTCGCTCGCTCGCTCGCTATCTCTCTTTCGTGTGTGCGTGTGTCTCTTTCGCGAGCCTGGAGCGCCTGTGTGTGTGCCTCTGTCTTGCGCCTGTGTGTGTGTGCGCCTCTGTCTCGCGCCTGTGTGTGTGTGTCACACTCTCTCTCTCTGTTGCTCGCTCGCTTGCTGCACAGGAAATGCACAGGGAGAGACTGAACATGTACAAACCTAAAGGGAAACTGGCTTGTTCGTGTACCGAGTGTGTGGTCGTGAACGGAGACAAAAGTTTGGTGAACTTTTTGGTCGTAAACCAAGTTGTACGTGTACCGAGACGTTCGTAAACCGAGGTTCCACTGTATAGGAATCGTGACAAAAATTCAACCTTGAGATTTCGATGAATCTCGATGTTTTAGACCTTCCTGAATCTGATGATACAATTTTTACTTTCTCGTAGTGCTGGGTGGTATACCGGTTCATACCAAAAACCATTTTTTATTTTTCTTATGATATGGATTTTTCTTATACTGGAACACCGGTTTAAATAGCCTAAACAATGTTCGGAACGTGGCGCAGTGAGAAAACTGTTTAAGCGGGGACCTTTTTCACTACTGCACCGCTAAACAGGCATGCGACGGAGTACATGTGTTAGTGGAGGTATTGAGCAGTGAAAATGGACAGAGAACATTCCTAAACGGAAGCTGTAGCAGACGATAAAGTTGAACATGATGACACAGAAGAACTTTTGATGAAAAAAGGTGCTGTGTCTGTTGTCTGAAGATACTTTGGTTTTAAAAGTTTGGATGTGGACCATTATGTTCAAATGTGTGAATGCTGTTTCTATACTACTGGATAATAGTGCAAGCCAAGTTGTACTTGTTTTATTTTTTTTTAATACTGTGTAATGTACCTGGGTACTATGTAATAGTGTGACGATGCTGGTCCTCTACAGACTCCCTCTTCCCACATGGGAGTCTGTTGAACCAACACCGTTGATAGTTATGACCGAGAACTGAGCTGAGAAATCTCATTGAAGCCAGGGGATGGTGGAAGGTGCTCAAGTGCTTTTGTTAAAAACAGTCAAAAGTAAAACCAAAAGTGTCCATTGTGCAGTGTTCAGAAAAATGCAGTACCCAAATAAATAGCAAATCCATAAAACCAGTGAAACGAAGGGATAAAATCCATAATAAATAAATCCGTTAAAATAGAGGTTAAAATGCACTCTCTCTCCTCGCCCGATCGCAGCCCACCACCTTCTGTCTCCACAGCTCATCCTTTACAGGCGTTGCTGGCGGAGCCTTTGCAGCACGAACTGCTTTCTGCCAACTCCTGTCTTGGTTGCCACCACACTGCGCAGCCAGACCATCCGAGGTCGGCACACCTCCCGTCTTCCTTCGCACTCACTCAGTCACTCCTCAGATCCATTGGGAGGTCTTACATTTCGCTTGCCCCACTCTACACGCTTAGTCAGTGGGATGAACCAGCCCCTAGATCGCCTCAGCCTGCGCTCCCTCACGGAGCCCCTGTTCGTGCTGCCTTCACCTTCCTGGTGTCTGGATCGTCTCCCATGACTGCCTTTTCCCTTCTTTAACCTCCTTGTGTTCTATCTTTTCTTTTTTGCTTCCCCCTATCCTGCCGACCCATAAATATACATCTCCGTGGCCGCAGCGCCTTAAATTCACATGCCGCAGTAAGCCGATGAAGTAATAGAGAACGATTGGGTGCAACTCACCCCAATCACCTTATCAACTCACCACGGTCGTGCAATCGTGTTTTGAAGTAATAGTATTATTACTGGAAGTTGCACTATTATTTATTTTATTGTTATTATTTATTAGTTTAAATATTATGCAGTTTAATGATGGTAAAGTTGTTTAAAAAGTCACTTTAACGTGTCAGTGGACAGAGATTGTTAACATCAACAGAAAGTGTAATATTTACTATTTATTCCTTTTCTTGTTCAGTGCAATACAACTTTTGACAAGCACCTCTGGATATTTTACTAAGTCTAAATGCCTCTTTGGATGGCTGACAATATGTTCTCAAAATTTTAGTTTTAAGTTGTTTGCAAAATTTGTTCAATAAAAAGGTTCTATATTTTGACTGTAACTGTCATGCAATGTGATTCCTTCTCTTCATTAGTGCCCCCCTTCTTGAAAACTATCACTTTATGGGGCCATGCAAACCTTTATTTTGTGCACATTAAAATGTTTTTTGTACAATGTACAATTCTCATGACAGTGGAATAGGTTATTCTTAGCCAGTCTACTGCAGTAATTGCAGTGGAAAATGTGCATCGAAAAAAAATACCGTTGAATTCAGTGAAACTGGTACAGTTTTGAAAAATACGGTGATATAGAATTTTGGTCAGCACTACTTTCTCGTATATGAAGTATAGGGGAAGTATTGTAATAGTCCAAAAATTCAATCTTGAGATTTTGATGAATCTCAACGTTTTAGACCTTCCCGAATCCATTTTTGAAATCCTGTCTGTCTGAGTTTGCTGGCCAATCAAGCCCAGTGATACCCACCATGGTCACTAAACCAGGTATTGGTATTTTTGGCAGTGTGGGCAGGTGCCAGGTCCTGCTGGAAAATGAAATCAGCATCTCCATGAAGCTTGTCAGCAGAGGGAAGCACGAAGTGCTCTCAAATGTCGTGGCAGACGGCTGGCTGTGCTGACTTTGGACTTGATAAAACACAGTGGACCAACACCAGCAGATGACACGGCTCCCCAAATCATCACTGACTGTGGAAACTTCACACTGGACCTCAAGCAACTTGGATTCTGTGCCTCTCCACTCTTCCTTGATTTCCAAATGAAATGCAAAATTGACTTTCATCTGAAAAGAGGACTTTGGACCACCGAGCTCTTAACAGTCCAGTCCGTTTTCTCCTTAGCCCAGGTAAGACACTTCTGACGTTATCTCTGGTTCAGGAGTGGCTCGACATGAGGAATGCTGTGACAGTTGTAGCCCACATCCCCATAACGTCTGTCTGAGTGTGTGTGGTGGCTCTTGAAGCGCCAACTCCAGCCGCAGTCCACACCTTAGGAATCCCCCCAAATTCTTCCCAATCCTCTCAATGCTGCGCTTATCCCTGTTGCTTGTGCACCTTTTTCTCCTGTCACATTTTTTCCTTCCACTCCACACTCTATTAATATTCCTGGATGCAGCACTCTGTAAACAGCCAGCTTCTTTAGCAGTGACCTTTAGTGGCTTGTGGAGGGTCTCCATGACTGTCTTCTGGACGACTGTCAAGTCAGCAGTCTTCCCTATTATTGTGTGGCCCACTGAACCAGACTGAGAGACCACTTCAAGGCTCGGGACCCCTTTGCAGGTGTTTTGCGTTAATTAGCTGAGTGGAGTGCGACACCTTGGGTCTACAATATTGAACTTTTTCACAGTATTCTAATTTTCTGAGATACTGAATTTTGAGTTTTCATTACCTGTAGGCCATAGTCAACAAAAATGAAAAGAAATAAACGCTTGAAATATATCACTCTGTGTGTAATGAATTGATAGAATACAGAAGTTTCACTTTTTGAATTGAATTACTGAAATAAATGAACATTTTGATGATATTCTAATTCATTGAGATACACCTGTAGTAATGAATAACGATGACTGCTCCAGGGATTGTTCCTGCCTTGCCCCCGATGCTCGCTTATGAAATGGATGGACCGATGGCTGATCCACGGCCGTATTCTCAGGTGAATCCCTTCCCGATGTTGTAGCCGTGAGTGACACCTCATAACATCACAGCTCCAGGAGGTGTCCACGGCTCCTCTAGCGTACTTTCTGAAGTCACGTTGGCTCCTCCAGTGTCCTGATCGTCTTTCGCTGTGTCGTGTCGTGCCGTGTCTCTCTCTGTGGTCCCCAATTTATATCATTGGGAGGCTCCACCTGCCTTCTTGTACCTTCCCAGACTGTTGCTTAATAGAACTTGAATGTTCCAGGGGTCTGTGCAACGGAGAGCTTGGCGTAGCTGTGTGACGTGTCACTGTCAATCACCCATGCGGCCCCACCTCCTTATCCTCAGGGTAGCCACTGCATTACAATTTGCATCCTTGAGCACCTGTGTGTTGGTACTGCGACACCCCTTGAGATTCACATACTGTATGTGTGCTCATCCAGTCCTGGGCCGATGATCTTGATGTGCACGTCGAGTTGCACAAAGGCAGCTTCATTTAAGAGGACCTCATGTGGAGGGCTGAGGAAATGTCTACCGTAAAACTGTGTATGACCTCACATTTCAAAAGGTAAGTTTGATTCAAAATTGGAGAAATGATTGGTTGTGACTTACCCATTTGATTGCCTTTGTCAAATATCATTACCTTGGTAGGCAGAAAGGTAACATGGCAATGCATGGCTTATCTGCATAGGTGGATCATTCATGTAATGAGAGCATCAGAACAATCTGGATGAGAAGAGGCCATTCAGCCCAACAAAGTTCACCAGTCCTGTCCACGTCATTCTTCTAAAGGACCATCAAGTCAGGTTCTGAAGGTCCCTAAAGTCCTGCTGTAGCGGCACTACTGGGGAGTGAAAACTTCAACTCCCAGCAGTCCCTGCAGTGGCTCTGATTGGTCGACTGCTGAGGGTGCAGGGCTGCTGGGGACAAGGAGGCCAGTTCTACAGAGAAGGGGAGTTTTTGTTGTTTCATGTCTGGAGTTACCTGTCTTCCTGTTCAGTGCCTGCCTGTGGATTTTTGTTGTGTCCTGGAGATCGTCTCCTGTTCGGCGTATTGACTGTCTGGTTTCTTCCTGCTGCATGAGGACTGTATGAAGATTTGTTGTCGGCCTGCGAAGGAAGGAGCGCCCTGATCCCATCACATGCCATCATCTCATCAGGAAATACGGTAGGACTGACCTTTACATTCCCATACAGCAAGCTGATCTCTGGACTATCCATCTCCATCAGTTCATTACATCAGTTGCCGTTTTTTATGGACTTCATCGTGTGGGGTCTTTGTTAGTTGTTTCTTATTGTTGAATTTGTGTTTATTGTGTGTCGCTGGAAAGAGAGCTCAGGTGGGATCATTGTATAGTAGTCCTTTATTCTTGTTTAATACAGTCGTGAATTTCGGTTTTAACGCTGTTGCTTCTGTGAGGGAATGTGCATTAGTCGGGCCAAGGCTGGGTAGATACGTTCCTGGGGTCCCCACCAAAAAATAAAATAAATCACCGTCATCGGGCAATTGGAATCTTAACTGGGGTTTTTAGTCCGCTACATTGCTGTCTACCGCACTACTGTCCTTGGTCACTTACTCCATGTGTATGTGGTTTTCTGTGTCAAGAAAATTTGGGTGAAATTTACCCTTCACAAGTTTCCAAATGCATCTCCTTGTCCTTCATGAATCTAATTTTAGAGTTGTAGTCTTGATCCATTGGACTAATTCACTTAATCATTTTACACACCTCAGTCAGGTCTCCTCTTCATCTTCTTAAGGCTCAGCTCTTTTAATTTTTCCTCATCACTCATCCCCTGTAGCCCTGAACTCAGCCTAGTTGCTCTTCTCTGGACTTCTTCCTGTACTGTTATGTCCTTTTTGTAGCCTGGAGACCCAAACTGCACACAGGACTCCAGATGAGGCCTCACCAGTGCGTTATAAAACTTGAGTATTAGAACAATCCAGACGAGAGCAGACCATTCAGCCCAACAAACTTCACCAGTCCTGTCCACTTCATTCTTCCAAAATAAGATTAAGTTGAATTTTGAGAGTCCCTAAAGTCTCACTGTCTACCACACTCCTTAGTCACTTATTCTATGTGTCTCCGATTCTGTGTGTGAAGAAAAAACTTCCTAATGTTTGTGTGAAATTTACCCTTCACAAGTTTCCAACTGTACCTCTGTGTCCTTCATGAATCTAATTTTAAAGTCACCGTCTCGATCCACTGGACTAATTCCCTTCATCATTTTAAACACTTTAGTCAGGTCTCCTCCTTATCTCCTTCAGGCTCAGCTCTTTTAATCTTTCCTTATAACTCATCCCATGTAGTCCTCTCATCAGCCTAGTCACTCCTCTCTGGACCTTTTCGTGTGCTGTTATGTCCTTTTTGTAGCCTGGAGACCCAAACTGCACACAGGACTCCAGATGAGGCCTCACCAGTGTGTTATAAAGCTTGAGCAGATCCTCCTGTGACTCGTACTCCACACATCAAGGCGCTATATAACCTGACATTCTGTTTGCCTTCTTAATGGCTTCTGACAGTTGATAATGTTGATTCCACTGCGACTCCTAAATCCTTCTCATAAGGTGGACCCTCGATTTTCAGATCTCCCATTGTGTATTCAGACCTCACATTTTGACTTCCTACTTGTAATACTTCACATTTACTGACATCAAGGCGCTATATAACCTGACATTCTGTTAGTCTTCTTAATGGCTTCTGTCTGGCAGTTGATGTTTTCGAGTCCACCACGACTCCTAAGTCCTTCTCATAAGGTGTGCTTTTGATTTTCAGACATCCTGTTTGGACTTTTTATGTGTAACTCTGGTCATTTAGTGACATTAACTGTCATCTTCCCCAAAAGCCCGTCTGCTCTCCAAATCCCATAATCAGCCTAGTTGCTCTTTCCTGGACCTTTTCTTGTGCTTTTTTGTCCATTTTGTAACCTGGAGACAGAACTCCAGACAAGCCCTCATCAGTGTGTTTTAAAGCCTTCAGTAGAACCTTCTCACATCCCCATCTGAGTTGCTGATTCAGACCCCTTTTTGCTAAACTTCCTCAGTTCTTTATTTTCTATTGTCGTCCTTCTGGTTGCGGTGTTTTTCTCTGGTTCTGTTGACCTTAAATTTTGTGTCTCATTTTGCTTTTGTCCATCGTGTGTTTTGCTCTCCTGGTTTTCGATGCTTTTTCCCATTCAAATGTCTGTCTCCTGGTTCCCTGTCAGGTCTTGTCCGTTTCGCAGACACATCATCTTCGTATTGAGTTTTGCCAGGTTTTCTTGATGTGGTAAACGGCCCAACGGTGTCTGTGGCCATGCATCATTTTCAAATAAATAAATAAATACAGAGTGCTTGGGCTCCGTGCAGGTGCAGGTGAAAGTGTGCACGAGTGGCTTCATGGTGTTGATGTGAAGACTGGCAAGTCTGCATTCCCGTTCAGACCTGTGTCGCGATCAATTTCCTCGCTAGCAGTCTAGAATGAGGGTCCTGAAGGTGAGCGTGTGGCTGGCACTCAAGGTTTCAGAGGTTAGGCTCCAGCTGAATGACCTGCCGCCTGCTGGGAGAAGGGAAGCGGGGCTTGTGGAGATCCCGGCTGAATGCCCAGGGTGGGTGTGACAGTAAGCTCAGCCAGTTTTAAAGGAGGACTGCACCCGTTTGTGGGCATCTCCTCTGGGTGAAGAGACCTGTATGAATAAGTAGAGGGGAAGTAGCGCGGCTCTGGATTGTTTTAAAGGATGGCAATCTGCTAGTGATTTTAATCCCGCTTTCGTAATTGGAATATTTATTAATCATTTATTGGACATTTTAACCTCCACCAGCACATTTCCTTTTATTATGGATTATTTATTTATTCATAATGGAAGGAGCACCCGTACTGTTTGCATTTTGTTTGGATTAGTGTATAAAAAGCATTAAGCCCTGTTTGCATCTTATCGCATTGCTACGTGTTCTCATTGCCCGGCTCATGGCTATCACCGGTCCTGGGGGGGTTCATGAGGGACCGCGGCAGCTGCAGATCATCCCGGACCGTCACATCTAAGTATATATGTATCTCCAGGCTCACTTAACACCATCGTTGCAGTTGCTCGCTAACCAAAAGGCAATTCAGAGAGGTCAGCAGGATCTAAAACCAAACAAAGCAGGTGGGCCGAGTCTACAATGTGGTCTGTACGAGCCTGACTGGCAGAACAATTCATTACCGATTCTGTTGTGGTGGCTCCTTTTCACTTTTTCTTCCCCTATCCTTAATGCTTGCCTTTTTTTTGGCTGCCAACCTTTCACCTTGGACCTGGCCAAGCCAGTCTATCAGAAGGTCTAGGACATCACCTCGAGCTCCAGGCCCGGTCTCACCCCTTCATCTGCTATATAAACGCGTGTGGGTCATCTGAGGTGCAAGACCCCACGGGGTTCTCCACACCTGTGCTTGCTACTCCTACTGCTCAGTCATCAAACAGGTAGCCCGTGGTGCCCTAACTCCTCCTATGACTTCTTGCTTCTCCTACATATACAACATACATTCTCAAATCTGTGTCACGGAGGGTGCCAAGGTGTTGAACAAGACAACTGTCAGTCACAAAGCCCAGTCACGCTGGCCAAGTAACCTTACCTTCACATCTATGTGGATATGAGGAGAACATACAAACTCCTCAGTACAACACTCGGAGGTGGGATATCAAGACAGGATACTGCATCCTGTAGTTTTATGCAACGAACACTGGAAATGTGACAAACGAGAGGAGACCATTCACTCCATCAAGCCCCTTTGTTTAGCTAAGCTCTCCCAGATCCTTCTTAGAGGTTCTGAAGGTTTCTGCTTCAACTCTGTGTCTTGGTAGTTCGTTCCAAAGTCCTGAAACTTTTTATGGAAAGGAGAACTTTCTGGTTTCAGTCCTAAATTCTCTTCCCTTCAATTTCTGCCGGTGTCCTTGAGTACGTAATTCACTGGTTAGTTGATGGAATTCTGCTGGACCTACAGTCGTCAAAAGTTTTGAGAATGACCCAAGTGTTGGTGCTCACAAAGTTTGCTGCTTCAGTGTTTTTAGATCTTTGTGTCAGATGTTTCTCTGGTATACTGAAGTAGAATTACAAGTATTTCATAAGTTTCAAAGGCTTCTATTGACAATGACATGAAGTTTATGTGTAGACTCAATATTTGCAGTGTTGGCCTTTCTTTCTTTTTCAAGACCTCTGCCATTCACCCTGGCATGCTGGCAATCAACTTCTGGGCCAAATCCTGACTGATGGCAGCCCATTGTTACATAATCAATGCTTGGTGTTTATCAGAATTGGTGGGTTTTTGTTTGTCCACCTGCCTCTTGAGGACTGACCACAAGTTCTCAATGGGATTAAAGGTCTCGTAATAATCCTGGCCATGGACCCCAAATTTCAATAATTTGTTCCCTGACCCACTTATTTCTCACTTTTGCCTTATGGGCCCGGTGCTCCATCATGTTAGTCACCAAACTGTTGTTGGATGGTCCGGAGAATGGTCTCAGGATGGGTTACTGTTAGCCTGACATAGAACTGATGGTAGAGCCGCTCACCTTTTGTTCTCCTTTTTCTGGATGTCCCAAACAATCAGAAAGTGGATTCATCAGAGAAAATGACTTGCCCCAGGAGTCCTCAGAAGTCCAATCCCAGAATATCAGTCTGTCCCTGATGTTTTTCTTGGCTTTTTTGCTGCTCTTCTTGACACCCACCAGGCTATCCTTTAAAAGTCTTTGCCTCACTCACACCTGCCTACTGCCATTCCTGAGCCAGCTGTGCACTGGTGGTGCCCGCAGCTGAATCGACTTTAGGAGACGGTCCTGGCGCTTGCTGGACTTTCCAGGGTGTCCTGAAGCTTTCTTCACCTCTCTATTTTACCTCCATCAGCATGACAGAAAGACCACCAGCCTTATCCTCGTCGATACTCTCACCTGTGTTAATGAGAGGATCACTGAAGAGACATCAGCAAGTCCTTTTATGGCAGAGCTGACATGCAGTGGTTTTTTGGGATGAAGTTCATTTTCATGGCAAAGAGGGACTTGGCAATTCATTGCACTTCATCTGATCACTCGTCAGAACATTCTGGAGTCGATACAAATTGCCATCATAAAAACCGAGGCAGCAAACTTTGTGAAAGTTAATATTTGTGTCATTCTCAAAACTTCTGGCCACAACTGTAATGTATCGACAGCTTTGAGGTCTTTGAAGACCTTGATCGGGTCCCCACGTAGCCTCCTCTGCTGGAGACTAAACAGGCCCAAGTTCTCCGTGTCCGTCCTCAAGCTCTGAGATGCACTTGGTTGTTCCCCTCCGCTCAGCTTCAAGTGCCGCTCTGTGGTCTCACTAGCACATTACAAAGTCTGAACGTACCATTCCTTGAATTACATTCAACAATTTAGTTCATTTATCAACAATTTATTGTTCTGTAACATTGTGTCACTGTTTCGCTTAGATGACGAACGTGTTGGCACAACATAAACCCCATCAGTCCTTTTTAAAAAGTTGCTTCCGCTTTGTCTAGAAAACGATGGAGCCAATCCCACCAATCCCACCCACTGGACAAGCTTTCCACAATAAGAAAGTGACAGGAGCAGCTTGCTTAGACAGACCTTCTTTTTTATTTGTTAGGACAAAAGAGCCAGAAAAACCAATGTAGCAAAAGATTTATTGATTTTTTTTTTTTTAATTTTGTGGTAGTAGGCAGGGTGTGCAAACATAAAATGGATTCTAAATTTATTGCTTCATCTGGCAAATCTACTTCTCCATCACAGTAGAGATGGGGTCCACACAGACACCTCCGGTCACCTTCTGTCAAATGAATAAGTGCGGTGGAACGAAGCTGAAGTTCTCGGAATCTCCTTTAAAATGTCATACGCCGGTGTCTGTGATTGCCATGCGTCGTCCGAAGGGCTGTGAAGATGAGCACAGGGTCATTTTTCGCCATATTGGCTTCTGTTTGATGCTATTGGACGTCTGCGTGTGTGGGGTGACTGCACTGGCTGGGACTAACAGGACCGCTTTCTAATGCCCACTCCAAGTGCATTCAAATCTGACCTTTTGTTTTAATGGCAACAGCCTGACCTCCTAAAACCTGGTTGTCCGATTGGCGTTGGAGCATACAGACCTCACTGGCGTCGTACGTGAAGTCACTCTTCTTACTCATTCAATGCAATTTCAAAAGGCACTGGTGGGCCAGTGGTTAAGTGCGGTGTGACGGGGTTCGTTATAAGAAAGAAGGATGGCCTTCGTGGATAGAAAATAAGTGACACGTGGAAATGGAAAGTGAAGAGTTTGTGTGCATGTGCTGTGGATGCATTGCATTACCTGTATCGTAACTGTTTTGTAATAAATAAAGGTTTCATCATCATTATCACCATCTTCATAATAATCAAATATAAGAAAGAAGATATATTACAAAATGTTTTTTTTTTTTTTTTTCCATGGCCGGAGCAGCATTCTGCAGCAGGATAGGAAGAACTGTAATCTGCAGTAACAGACCAAAAGAAAAAGAGAGAGAATTCAGTACACAATCGGATTGGAGCATCAACAGCAGAAACCCAAGCAACATTTGGAAATCGGAGTTAGGCCTCGCTTAATCTTGGGAGAGCCAAAGGTGACAAAAACATACGCCTGGAGACAACCAAGAGTGCATTTGGTTTAAAAATGGGTGGGAACAATGAGACGGTCGATTCAGTGGTGAGATTTTCAAACCAATCCCAGTGCCTCGTGGAGGCGGAGCTCAGAGTGGGGTGGGGTGCAAGGAGAAACGGAGAGCTCGTTAATCCCGAGTGCCACACCTGCAGTCACGATGGGTAGATCCTCGATGGCTAGAAAAAGTCTCCTACAAAAAGACGTATAAATGGGGTGCTGTGTGTGCAGAGGACATTTTCAATTGTTGTAAGG
>JANRMT010062824.1:4546940-4559186 GCA_026402145.1 Polypterus bichir lapradei | reverse complement strand
GGAACGTTCCTGTGATACCGGATTATACAAATCAAAAATGACACAAGTAAAAGATAGTGATTAAAACAGCACTGTTTAAAGGGGGATTAGGGCTGAAATTTGAGATCGTTATTGAAGCCATTTGTGTACCGTTGTCGGGGCGCGTCCTGCGTTCTCCGGGGTCACGATCAGCAGACGAGATGAAAGGTCAGCCTTTTGCACTCAGCCTTATCTGATCTGCGGATAAAACCTTCTTTGCATGTCTGAAATCTTTTGTGATTATATTTCATGTCTTGCCCGATTATCGACTGTGATCTTTGCCTCTCGTTTTATTTTCGTTTATTTTACAAGCATTTCCCGGTTTACTCAAGAGACTAGTTATCAGTTTTCCTGCCGGGTCAGGACAGATATTAAAGGCTAGATCGATGATTAACTTTCTCTAGCTTAATGACAATGAAGGCGAGAGGTATTTTATTTAACCTCTCCAAGTCTACTAAATGTGCTTTCAGAAATTTTAGCTCAACTTGCCTCGTGTGTGTCATCTCAGGCCAAAAACCTGGCCGTGATTTCTTGACTCCACACTTTAGTTGTTGAAAGTATGAGAGTAAATCATTTTGAAAATGACGTGGTAACCACCATGGATAGAAGTTGACGCAATAGAACACGTTTGCGGTGGCTTATGGGTAGTTTGAACACGCAGGGCTGTTTAGTCTTGGTAGAGTAATATTTTACTCTACTTTCCCCCTTTTGTATTATTAATATGTAGCCTTTGTCAGAATGCCTCAAATCTCCCAGACTTACCACTGTTTATCAGGTATTGTACCATATAACTTCTCACCACCTTCCCTTCTACATGTATAACCTCAGGCAATTAGGTATAGTAAAGACAAGCAGGAGTTAAGCTACACTTTAAATAATGTATTCAATGATAATATTCGTAAATAATAACAATAAGCAAAGTACATTTGAATACTTGCAACCATACAGCCTGATAAATGTTGATGTATAGTTTCAGGTGGCAAACACACTTGCTAGTTACTTAAAATGTCTCTAGTTAAGTCCTCATTTGTGGTCAGATTTCTTTAGAACAGGCCGCATGCCTGTCTCAATATGGCTGCCAAGCTGTGCTCTTCATTGTGTTGTCCTTTTCAGTTCATGGTGTGAGATGCTCTTTCATCAGTTTGGTAAGTGAGAGACAGTGAGGCAAAGCAAGCAAAATTTATAGGTTTTCTGCCCAACCCCTAGAGCCAATAGGGTATCTTGGTACTAAAGGCTTCTGATACAAGCCAATTCCAAACAGCCATACTTCAGACCAATGGGGGGACAGAATACGTTCACACCTGCCCTCTAAACCATGTGTTGACTGAGAGACTTTAGCAGAGAAATATTAGCCAAACTTGTCTGAGGCACTTCACCCCAACCCTGTGGTAAAATTACAAAGAGACTCAGTCCTAAAAGGGGGAAAGGGGTTCTTAAACCATCAAACCATTGCTGTTATTATCACTAATGTAACACTAATATTACATTTGCTTTGTCTATGTTACAAATAAAGATATACAAAATATTTAGCAACTTGAATACAAAATTTCACATCACAACAATGGTGCAGAACTCTGCTGTTAGACTAGTTGAAGTCAAAGTCAAACGAACACAGGAACTGCACCAATGATGGGCGGCACGTCGTTGTGAGATTTATTTGGGCAGAGGGAGTGAAACCTGCTGAAATTCACCAAAGGATGTTGGCTTGTACAGACCAGTAAGCTGTCTGGGTACCCATCTTGTGTGAAATCGACAGTCATCGAAGCACTATGGGATGTGCAGATCCATGGAGGATATCCAAACATGCAGGAAGAGCGGACAACGTAATCCATCGGTCTTCTCGGATGAAGGCATTGGCCATGTCGGTGGTGGGCTCGTGCGCGATTTTGATGGTCGACCAGATCTTCTTCCCGCTTTAAGCCTTTCTACCCATTCATAAACCTTTCTTTGAATCAGTCCTGCTGTTTTCACCTCCATACTGGACCAACATCCTTCAGTGGATTTCAGCAGGTTTCACTCCCTCTGCCCAAAGATCTCTCACTATGACACGTTATTCCATGAGGGACGTTCAAAAAGTGTCTGCGCTTTTTGTTTAACTCTGGTTCTTAAGAATTTCAAAAATAAATGACATCACTTTTGGAATAATAGTCACCTTCCTTTGTGATGCAATTTTCCCAGCGTCGTACCAACGTTTTAATGCCCAATCACTGCTCCTTCCACCTTCACCGCTTCCAATGATAACATAAAATTGCAGAAACTTTTCGAAGGTCCCTCATACAATGGTGCGGCCCTGTAGCAGAGTGTCCATGTAGTTTCAACTGGACTAAAGGCAGACAGCTGTTTTATGCGTGTCCAAACTACCCATAATTCACTGTGAATGTGTTGTATTGTGTCAGCTTCTGTCCATTGCAGCTAGCATGTAACTTAAAAAATTGTGTTTGCTTTCTGCTTTACCCTTCTGTGTTCTGGTTTTAACAGGATGGTTCTTCCAGAGCAAATTGCGAATGTTTGATGGATGTGATCAATAAATACTTGAAAGATTATGTATAAGGTAAGCATATTGTGTCTGTCTATACTTGTGAAACAGTTGAAAATAGGATCATCCATCCATCCATTATCCAACCCACTATATCCTAACTACAGGGTCACGGGGGGGTCTGCTGGAGCCAATCCCAGGCAGCACAGGGTGCAAGGCAGGAACAAATCCCCCACTGCAGGGCACACACACCCACACACCAAGCACACACTAGAGGCAATTTAGGATGGCCAGTCCACCTAACCTGCATGTCTTTGGACTGTGGGAGGAAACTCACGCAGACACGGGGAGAACATGCAAACTCCACGTAGGGAGGACCCGGGAAGCGAACCCAGGTCTCCTAACTGTGAGGCAGCAGCGCTACCACTGTTCCACTGTGCTGCCCAAAAATAGGATCACTGTAATGTAAACCCATTGATACAAAAAACCAGGTGGTCACGCATGTGTGTCTGGGGATCACCTTCCTGGATTAAATGAGGTAGGCAGTACCACCCTGGGATGATGAGAGGCGCTGATGCTAACAGAGGGGTTCTCCTTCCCCCTCTGAAGCCAAGAAAAACACCCAAGAGGGATGAATGATTCCGCCGCCATAACCCAAAGGAAACTCTGGGCCTTCCGGTCTCCACCCTAAAACACCAGCCCATTCCCAGAAGATGGCATCAGGTGCTATAGTGACTAGATCACTGGCCGGAGCTCCTACTAGCCATGACAGCGCTTACTGCTAATATCACTACTGTTGTTTTTGAGTTGTTACTGGCTGTCTTTTTTTGTTGATATTAAACGGGGTGACCAGGGTGGTACCCCGTCATTTCTTTGGTTCCCTGACTTGTCTGCCTGTCTGGTCACTTCTTACACGGGTCATTCCAGAGGTGTCACATACTTTTTCTTGCTACTGTATTCCCTCTCAGTGCTGAGTATTTACTTCTGTTTCTTCTTCTTCTCCCTCTCCCTCACATGTTTGTCTGTGCAGAAATGGGACACTGCAAACTAAAGTGTGAAGGGTGATTTTTCAGGAGCAAACCCTGTGGGCGGAGTCTTTTCCGTGGCGGATTCTGCTGCGATTCCCTACAGACGTTTTCGGTGAGTTGTCTCCAGACGCGTGTTCTCATTTGGCCCCATGAGCTACCACCAAGCCGGACTTCGATACTCCAGCATTGGCCGGGATGAACTCGGTGAGGAAGCCCACCACTGTAATCACAATTAAACAGCACCTGATAACGTGAGCTTTGGACACTTTAGCTGCAAACTCCTACCTCAAGTAAACAAAAGTGAGGCTTAAATAACTGGAGTGTCACCGGTGAGGAATCACTCGGGTATTCCGTCCTTCTCCGTTTCTTGTCCTCACACCGACTGGCAGGCCGCAAACCCGGGGGCTCCATGTCAGAAGCAAGTGGTTAAGCAGCTTTGCAAAACGAGATTCACTCCTGACTTGGGGGTCTTTGGGTTGATGGCCAACTTCTGCATGTGAGGACATGAAAATGGAGGGGACCTCGTCAGTGACACTTGGTTTCATGTTACGCAGCAGTGATGTTAATAATTATATTCAGCATTAGTGACAATTACTTTGCAATGACATTCTTGTAATTTCTGTCATTTTGTCACGTTCATCAAGTGCTTGGACACAGCATTTGAACTAAATTGGGGGTCCGAGGACCCTTTTACTCCTGGCATTAAGATGCATTTTCGGTAATCTTGTTGGGAAATGTTTTTTTCTTCCAAATTTATTTATTCCAAATTGCTTTTTCTATTGCTTACCTTTGTGCATTATAAATATATAATGTTATATTTTTTGACATCATCATCATCATAATGTAATTATAATAATAATACATTGCATTTCTATGGCACCTTTCCCATGTTGAAGGTGCTTTGTTTTTATTTATTTTTCCCTTTGTGTTCACCATTTTAGGAATTCTCTCATGAAGGTGCCCATGTGGGTTACTGCTGCCATGTCCGCTGCCACACACATTCTAACAGTGTCATTAAGTGTCATCACTGGAGGAACATTTGAATGCCACTTTAACTTCATCCACATACAAAACTCATGTTAACGCCAAGTGTAGAGCGGGGACCTCAGAAAGCACCAAAAGTACAGACTTACTTAGTGCATCAGGCCACCGTGGAACTGGAAAAAAAACAAATAAATTATGATTGAGTGACAGAATAACAGTTATCCATGAAGAAAATGAAAAATATATTCTAATTCATCATTTAATCATTCACCAATTTTCTAAAGCCAGTTTTTTTTTATTTTTATTGCAGGGTTGCAGAAAGTGGGAGCCGATCCCAGAAAGCATCTGGTCCAGGATGGGAAGGAGCCAAAGGTGTAAAATAACAAAGGACAAGTCAAGTCAAATAGGGCAGCATGCACTGGTACAGCGTGGTGCCGCAACCACTACACGACGAAACAACTCGGGATCCTGTTCGGCAACCAGGCAGACACGCGGAAATTACCCTCTATCTGCTGCAGCCAGGTGTTACGTGGGAAACCCCTTGGCCTGGTCCAGCCACTCGGGTCCTCAACAATGAGTGTCCTACAAGCCAGATCACCCTTGGGGAAACGTGCCACATGGCCGTAGTCCCGTAACTAACTCTCCCTCACAATGCAGGTAATGTGCCTCATTTGGGACTCCATTAGCAACACAAAGTCAAACCAATGGTACCCAAGTTGTTTCTGGAGAGACACAGTACCAAAGGAGTCCAGTTTTCAGCTCGGGTCACTGGATAGCGTCCACGTCTCGCAACCATATAGCAAGACAAGGAAGCAAGACTCTAAAGACTTGGACCTTCGTCCTTTTGCATAGATATTGGGAGCACCACACACCCCTTTCCAGTGACCTCATGACTCCCCATTGCTCTCCCAATCCATCTACTGACTTCATAAGAGTTGTCACCAGAGTCACATGAATGTCACTGCTATGGTAAGTAAACCACTCAACGAGGTTGACACACTCTCCGCAGATAAACACACTGCTGATGGCCGTGCCCAAGAGGTCAATAAAGTCTTGGATCTTTGGTTTTTATCAGGACCCTCGCAAGCCCAGACCCTCAGACTCCTCATTCAGTCTCTTGAGTGCCCCGATCAGAGCCTCCATTGACTCCGCGAAGATCACAGCATCATTAGCAAAGTCAAGATCCATAAATCTTTCTTCACCAACAGACAACCCCCACCCCCCCCCCAACCGCTGGACCCCACAACCTTGCCCAACATCCAGTCCATGCAAACATTCAACAGAGTAGAAGCAAAACAGACCCCTGACGGACCCCAGAATCAACTGGAAAAAACATAAAGGTTCTGCATCCATGCCGTACAGCACTCACAGTACCAGTGTACAGGCCGGCCATGATATCCAGCAACCTCAAGGGGATCCCGCGAACCCTCAGGATGTCCCACAGGGCAGCTCGATCAACTGAGTCGAACGCTTTACGAAAATCGACAAAGGACGAGGGGTAAACCAAAAAGTAAAACTGAAGCAGTAACTGCAATGCACAGAAGCTGACACAGTTACCCCAAGGAGACTTATATTTTATGATACAATCAGTTCCATGTCTTTCAGTTTCGGGGAACAGGCAGGTCGAGCAACTTGCTCAGGGTCATCACACATTGGTGTCAGTAGTAGGATTTGAACTCACAAGCTTTACCCACTACACCACGTTTGTGATGGCTCATGGGTAGTTTGAGCACACACAGCTAAACACTCTGCTGCTGCTCTATTTGAAGCCATGGTGAAATGAACATTTGGGCGCTCCCCTCCATTGTGGGATTGCACTACTGTTATACGACACGCCGCTTGGGCAGATGGAGGAAAACCTGTTGAAGTTCATCAAAGGATGTTGGCTCAATACGGAAGTGAAAACAGCTGCAGAAAGGGTTAACGCAGAAAGAACAAGTGTAACTGACGAAGTTCAATCTGGTCAGCCATCAAGCAGGCATGGACATAGGGGAAGACTGATGGAGGACGTTGTCCACTGCTGCTGCACATTTGGGTATCCGCTATGGATCTGCACATCCCATAGTGCATGAGGACTTGAGGTGCCGCAAGATGGCTACCCAAAACAGCTTACTGGTCTGCAGAAGCCCACATCAGTTGGTGCCACACCCGAGGTCATCGCCGTGACACAGACTGCTCAAAGGTAGGACTGCGTGTGTGGGATTCATTATTCTATAGTGCATTGCTGAAGCACAAATATTGTGCTAGTGGTGTTTAAAAATTAATGTATTGTGTTCTCTAGAAAAAGCTTTATACAGTCTACTTATTATAAAATGTACTTTTACTTTTGGGGGTGGAACAGTGCCTGCAGTAAGGAGACCAGGGTTGGCATCCTGTGTGGAGTTGGCATGTGCTCCCCGTTTATGTGTGGATTTCCTCTGAGTGCTCCAGTTTCCTCCAAAATGAAGTTTAGGTGGGCTGGTGACATTAAATTGGCCCCTACGTGTGTGTGTGTGTGTGTGTCTGTGTGTTTGCCCTGCGATGGCGGGGTTTGTTCCTGCCTTGCACCCTATGCTAACAGGGATAGGCTCCAGCACCTCCAGTGACCCTGATCAGGATGAAGCGGTTTAGAGAATGACTGACTTTTGCTTTTGGTATGTGACTAAGTTTGTTTTAACCTCTAATCAGGTATTTTTAACTAAATTACTTTGTACGAATACTTGATAAAAACACTTTGACTTTTACTCAAGTATCATTTCAGGGTACTTTTTACAGCAATGCAAGCAACCCTTGATGAGACTGTATGAAGTCATCAAAGTAACAAAAAAAATAAATCCAATGAAATACACTCAGCACCCAAACTGTTATGAAAGAAAAATGGAATGACATCTCATGGATTTGTAGGAATACTGGAAATGGGCTTAGCATGTGTAGGCTGCACACCTGACATCACTCGTGTTCTCCTTTGGGGTCCTGTCTGCTTGGCACCCGGTGCTGCTGGGAGAGGCTGCACCTGCCTGTAATAGAAAAAGAGGGGTTCAGAAAAAGGGCTTGGTGGTTTTATTCAGTTCAGGTGTCAAATAGTGCATTGTCCATTTACAACTTATTTACAAATGCAGGCAAAACTAAAGAAAGACATTCAATAAAAATTCACAGCACCATCGGACAAAGAGACAGAGAGAAAGATGGAGAATATGTCATAGTCCTTATCTCTCTCTGATTCTCTCTCTCTCATGTATATTCATATATATATCTTCTTATGTAATACGCTACCGTGGCTGGCTGTTTGTCTGTCCAGGATTTTAAATCTGTTTGACCTATTGACCTGAAATTTGGTACACATATACTACGTGACATCTACTATCCGCTTTCGGGGTGATGATTGACCTCCAAGGTTATTTTATTTTATTGTAGAATCAACTCCTGGCAGCGATCAGCAGGGTGGCAGTGCGGCGCATGCGTACAGGCGCCATTCTCATTCCCTCCCACCTTCGCCTTCACTTCCCCTACCTCTTCACATCTTATATTATTCTTGAGGCAGATTGAACACTTAAGTACCAGCTTAAGTGAAAAATTAAGGAAAACGTAGCAAGTAATTGCAACACAAACACTGACCTAATCAGTATTAACACGAAAAGATGAGAAGAAGCGGGCCGCTAGGGTGGAAAAAAGAAGAGCTGCTCAGGAAGCAGCAAGCGCATCAACCTCTGAGCAAATGAATGATAAACGTACAGAGAAAGAGAATGAAAACTAGGAAAGTGTATTATTATAGTATTATTTATATATAAATATATATACATTACATACATACATACATACTGTATATACTCACACAAGGGATGTTTAAAACTTTTCCGCACTTTTATATTTTCATTGGAAATGGTGAAGGCGGGAGGGAGGAGTAGTGATTGGCCATGTCTGAGAGTGTCATGTGACTAGCTCTGCCTGGCAAGCCAGCTATCCTTGCAGTTTAGTATAAGAGTTGTCACCCTGTGGTGAAGAAGGCAGCCAAATTTCTAAAGAGGAACAGCGTTCTGTCCTACACTTTTTTTGGGAAGAAGGTGTGACCGGGAGCACCAATTCATCTCCACATGTGTGCTCAGTAAATTCTCTCTCGTAGAGTCGTCTATGAGTGGATTGAAATGTTCGAAAATGGCCGTACTGGTGTGACGGATGCAGAGCCCTCCAGATGTCCAGCTACAGCCATGTGATGATGATGTGAAAGCAGCAGTGCACCAGTGGCTACGTGCTCAACCAAAAATATTTTTTGCCGATGGCATTTAAAAGGTGACTATGTAGAAAAGTGATGCCATTTGTTTGTGAAATTCTTAATAAATAGAGTTAAAAAAAAGTGTGGAAACTTTTTGAACGACATGTATGTGTGTGTGTATGTATGTATATATATATATATATATATATATATAAAACTTGCGGTGGGCTGGCACCCTGCCCAGGGTTTGTTTCCTGCCTTGCGCCCTGTGTTGGCTGGGATTGGCTCCAGCAGACCCCTGTGACCCTGTAATTAGGATATAGTGGGTTGGATAATGGATGGTTGGATAAAACTGTTCAGAGAAATGAAAGGACCCCTTTTTAATGAGAGTATAGCATCAAGTCAGTGACACTTCTGGGCTGTTGATGAGGTCATTTAAGTAGCAGAGGGGCTTGTTCATCAGTTTCAGCTGCTTTGGTGCACTAGAGGGGCAACAATGAGACGACCCCCAAAACAGGAATAAATGGTTTAACAGGTGGACGGAGGCCGCTGACATTTTTTCCTCCTCATCTGTTTGGTCACTCATTTTGCATTTGGCTACGGTCAGTGTCACTACTGGTAGCATGAGGCCATACCTGGACCCTACAGAGCTGGCACAAGTAGTCCAACCTCTCCATCAATATGTGTCATTGCTAGAAGGTTTGCTGTGTCTCCCAGCACAGTCTCAAGGGCATGGAGGAGATTGCAGAAGACAGGCTATGAATGCTGGACAGGGCCCCTTGTAGAAGGTCCTTAACCCATCAGCAGGTCCCACTGGTATTGCTCCTTTGGTCAAGGAAGAACAGGATGAGCACTGGCAGAGCCTACAAAATAACCTCCAGCAGGCAGGCCACTGGTGTGAATTTCGCTGACCAAACAATCAGAAACACTTCATTAGGGTGGCCTGAGGGCCAGACGTCCTCTAGTGGGCACCGTGGAGCTCGATTGGCATTTGCCATAGAATGCCAGAATTGGCAGGTCCACCACTGGTGTCCTGTGCTTTTTATAGATGAGAGCAGGTTCACCCTGAGCACATGGGACAGACGTGAAAGGGTCTGGAGAAGCCGTGGAGAACATTATGCTGCCTGTAACATCATTCACCTTGACCGGTGTGGTGTGGGTCAGTGATGGTATATCTGGGGACACACAGACCTCTACAGGCTAGACAACGGCACCTTGACTGCCATTAGGTATTGGGATGAAATCCTTGGACCCACTGTCAGACCCTATGTGGGTTCCTCCTGGTGCACGACAATGCCCGGCCTCATGTGGCGAGAAGATGAAGGAATTGATCCCATTGACTGCAACCCAACCCATGCTCACTTGCCTGACCTCAATCCAATAGAACACCTCGGGGTGGGACATTATGTTTCGGTCCATCGGACACCTCAGCCTGTCCAGGAGCTCAGTGATGCCCTGGTCCAGATCTGGGAGGAGATCCCCCAGGACACCATCCATCATCTCATTAGGATGTTGTTAGGCATGGGGGTGGGGCATACAAACTGCTGAGTACGATTTGGAGTTGCTGCAATGACATTTCGGCCAAAAGGACGAGTCTGCCTGCCTGTTGCCTCATTTTTTCCCTTTGATTTCCGGGTGTCCCTCTGTAGGTTAATGATTTTCATTTAAATCCTTCCGTTCCTAACACATCACCATATCAGTCCATAGCAGTAGAGACAGCCAGCAGAGTTTTTTTCACATTGAGATCTGATGTGTTTTCAAAGTGTTCCTTTCATTTTTTTTTTGAGCAGTTTATAAAACGCAGTGATTCTTAAATGTACTTTGATTTCACTGCAGACGGTATGAACTCAACATATTTCATGTTTGTCTGGTCAACTTTCATTTCATTTGTTAATAGACATTCATTCCTGCAGCACCTTCCAAAAAATGTTAGCAGTGTAAAACACTCAGCACTTTGTCACACTGCCATTTCTTCTCATGACACTTTAAAAGACATTTTGGCACTCAGGACACCAAGTGATGAAGCGTTTCACGTGTTATTGTGTTCTGTTCTTCCTGCAAACACGCCTTAAGGTATGTAACACTATGGGGTTGTTGTCTCATTTTTCGTTTCGAAATTCTCCACACATTCTCTGTTGGGGGCAGGTGAGAGCCACATGCAGGCCAGTCCAGTCCACGGACTCTCTTCTTCCTCAGCCATAATGTTGTCATGTATGCAGAGTGTGGTTTTGCAGTGTCCTGTTGAAAACTACATGGAAGTTCTTGGAAAAGATGTCATCTTGAAGGCAGCATGTGTTGCTCTACAATCTCAATGTTCTCCATCAAAGATGTATAAATGACCGTTGCCAATGACATAATACCATAAAATACCATGAAAGACCCCGACTTTTGGACTTCTTGCTGATAACAGACTGGATGGTTCTTTCCATCTTTGGTCTGGGGCACATGACGTCCATTTCTTCCAAAAAAAGATCTGAAAATAGTGACTTGTCTGAGTACAATACACACGTCCACTGTGTGGCAGTCCATCCCTGATGCCTCTGAGGCCATGTTTGGACATGGTTAACATAAGGCTTCAGTAAAGTTTGAAGTGGCATTTGTGAACGTAATTCCGTACTCTAGTGCTTGACCAAGACTTGCCGAAGTCATCAGGCCTTGTAAGCCCATTTGGTGATCTCAGCTACTGATGAGTGAACACCATCTGAGGGATCAGAGTTCACAGCTTTTCAACTTAGTCTTGAAATTCCTCCAACTTCCTTGAATTGTTTCATGATATTATGCACTGTAGAAGGAGAAATACACAAAAACCCTTCCAATCTTTCTTTGTGGAACATTGTTTTGAAACATCTTAATCATCTTCTCTTGCATTTGTTGTCAAACTGGAGAACTTCTGCCCATCTTTGCTCCTCAAAGACTTGGCCTTTTGTAGATACAAATCATGATTACCATCATTATTTTTCCTCATTATTTGCACTAATTTGCTCCTGCCCAATAATTTTTTTTTGTTTTTTTTGCAATGTGTTGCAGACCTGAAATGCAGGAATGGATGAATTTTAACAAATGAAATGAGTCTGACCAGACAAAACATGAAATACGAATCACTGTGGTGTTTTTTATTTGCATTTTCCATACCATCCCAACTTTTTCTGATTTGGTGGGGTTATGTGTATTGTTACATATGAGCACTTTGGAGACAGTTTACGGGCTCAAATAGATGCAGTTACCCGCCAAATCGGGGGTTGGCCCTGCCCTCTAACTCTTCTTTCCTCTCTCTCCTGGCAGAACTGAAGAAACCACACAATAACATCACTTCCGGTTTCAACCCTCCAGATCACGCAGCTTCCTACACATCACTTCCTGCAGACCCACCTACGGTATATAGACTACCCTAGGTTCCTTTTGTGACAGGTCCTTTTTGAACTCTGTCTGTAAAGACGTCACTTCTTTTTGGGCGACAGCATATGGGGAATTCCCCCTAAACCTCATTGTTTCTGTGCTTATTTTATTATATATATATATTAGTAAAATATCTCTCTCTCTCTCTCTCTCTC
>JANRMT010062824.1:4518649-4541940 GCA_026402145.1 Polypterus bichir lapradei | reverse complement strand
CTTTTTGTCTGCGCACTGCGTCAGTTCACGTGAGCCGCTGAATATGGTTTTATATGTCACTTGCTCGCTTCTAATTGTTTCGCTGCCTTCTTAATTATATAATGCATGTTTTCTAAAGCGCGTTTTGTAGCTCTTCCTGGCTTTCTACGTAATGCGTGATTACGTGAGAGGCGTGATGATGTCATACGAAACTCCGCCCCTCCAGCTGAACTCCATTACAGTAAATGGAGAAAAATAGCTTCTAGTTATGACCATTATGCGTAGAATTTCAAAATGAAACCTGCCCAACTTTTGTAAGGAAGCTGTAAGGAATGAGCCTGCCAAATTTCAGCCTTCTACCTACACGGGAAGTTGGAGAATTAGTGATGAGTCAGTCAGTCAGTCAGTCAGTGAGTGAGTCAGTGAGGGCTTTGCCGTTTATTAGTATAGATATATATATATATATATATATATATATATATACAGATACATCTGTATCTGTCATTTCAACAGATGGCACATAACAAATATTAACACTTCTCTTCCTCATATCAAATGGCATATAACAGATACATATGGTACACTGCAAACATTAATGTTGAGATCTAAAACTGAGATTTCAACCCATCTTTGGCAGTAGAACAGCCAAAGAGTTCAATCTTTGTCTCATCAGACCAGAGAATTTTGTTTCTCATGGTCTGAGTGTCCTTCAGGTGCCTTTTGGCAAACTCCAGGCGGGCTGCCATGTGCCTTTTACTAAGGAGTGGCTTCCGTCTGGCCACTCTACCATACAGGCCTGATTGGTGGATTGCTGCAGAGATGGTTGTCCTTCTGGAAGGTTCTCCTCTCTCCACAGTGGACCTCTGGAGCTATGACAGAGTGACCATCGGGTTCTTGGTCACCTCCCTGACTAAGGCCCTTCTCCTCCGATCGCTCAGTTTAGATGGCCGGCCAGCTCTAGGAAGAGTCCTGGTGGTTTCGAACTTTTTCCACTTACGGATGATGGAGGCCATTGTGCTCATTGGGACCTTCAAAGCAGCAGACATTTTTCTATAACCTTCCCCAGATTTGTGCCTTGAGACAATCCTGTCTCGGAGGTCTACAGACAATTCCTTTGACTTCATGCTTGGTTTGTGCTCTGACATGAACGGTCAACTGTGGGACCTTCTATAGACAGGTGTGTGCCTTTCCAAATCATGTCCACTCAACTGAATTTACCACAGGTGGACTCCAATTAAACATCTCAAGGATGATCAGGGGAAACAGGATGCACCTTAACTCAATTTGAAGCTTCATGGCAAAGGCTGTGAATACTTATGTACATGTGCTTTCTCAATTTTTTTATTTTTAATAAATTTGCAAAAATCTCAAGTAAACTTTTTTCATGTTGTCATTATGGGGTGTTGTGTGTAGAATTCTGAGGAAAAAAATGAATTGAATCCATTTTGGAATAAGGCTGTAACACAACAAAATGTGGAAAAAGTGATGCGCTGTGAATACTTTATAACAGCCTCTCGACGCTGTCCTCCTATAGCCTTTGATGAGTGTCTGGATTCTGGATGGAGGTATTTCTGACTATTCCATATAAAATCTCTCCAGTTCAGTTCAATTTGATGGCTGCTGAGCATGGACAGCCTGCTTCAAATCATCCCATAGAGTTTCGATGATATTCAAGTCAGGGGACTGTGACTGCCATTCCAGAACATTGTACTTCTCCCTCTGCATGAATGCCTTTGCAGATTTCAAACTGTGTTTTGGGTCATTGTCTTGTTGGAATATCGAACCCCTGCTTAAGTAACTTCAACTTTGTGATTGATGCTTGAACATTATCCTGAAGAATTTTTTGATATTGGGTTGAATTCATGCGACCCTCGACTTTAACAAGGGCCCCAGTCCCTGAACTAGCCACACAGCCCCACAGCATGATGGGACCTCCACCAAATTTGACAGTAGGTAGCAGGTGTTTTTCTTGGAATGCGGTGTTCTTCTTCTGCTATGCAAAGCGCTTTTTGTTCTGACCAAATAACTCCATTTTTGTCTCATCAGTCCAAAGCACTTTGTTCCAAAATGAATCTTGTCTAAATGAGCATTTGATACAACAAGCGACTCTGTTTGTGGCGTGAGTGCAGAAAGGGCTTCTTTTTCATCACCCTGCCATACAGATGTTCTTTGTGCAAATTGCGCTGAATTGTAGAACGATGTACAGATACACCATCTGCAGCGAGATGTTCTTGCAGGTCTTTGGAGGTGATCTGTGGGTTGTCTGTAACCATTCTCACAATCCTGCTCATATGCCGCTCCTGTTTTTTATTTGGCCTGCCAGACCTGCTGGGTGTAACAGCAACTGTGCCTGTGGCCTTCCATTTCCTGATTCCATTCCTTACAGTTGAAACTGACAGTTTAAACCTCGGAGATCGCTTTGTGTAGCCTTCCCCTAAACCAGGAGACTCAACAATCTTTGTTTTCAGATCTTTTGAGAGTTGCTTTGAGGATCCAACATGTCTGTCACTCTTCAGAGGAGAGTCAAAGGGAAGGAAGCACAACTTGCAATTGACCACCTTAAATACCTTTTACCACTCATGATTGGACACTCCTGTCTATGAAGTTTAAGGCTTGACGAGCTCATCCAACCAAGTAATCAGCTTTGAGCAGTGACAGGCATTCAAATCAGCAAAATGACAAGGGGACCCACATTTTTGCACAGCCAGCTTTTCACATTTGATTTAATTTTATACAACTAAATACTGCTTCATTAAAAATCTTTGTTCGGAAAACACCTCAGTACTCAGATGTTCCTAGGAAATCAAAAAGACATGCCACTGTTATCTTTTTGTTGAAAGGAGAGTCAATTATTATGCAGGCTGAGAAGGGATTCCAAACTTTTTCATATGACTGTATATCTTTGTATGTGTATAATATATATATACTGTCAGGGATGCCAGGGGCAACGACCCGGCCGGGACGCCGTGAGGGACCGGATGTGGGTCTGCGCCCACTCTGGGTCACGTGGGGGCCGCCTTCCTGGTTGCTTTGGGGGCCACGGGTTGAGGGCATGGAAGCCCCACCCTGCAGGGGCCCGTGGTCCCCGCCAGGAGGCGCCCCAATGCCTTGGGGACCTGTTACCTCAGCACTTCCGCCACACCCGGAAGTGCTGGGGGGAAGATTGAGGAGGACACCGGATGAGCTGCCGGGAGAGCAGCCGGCACTTCCGTCACGCTGGGGCGTGGCCAACGGGAGAGTGTTGGAAACACCTGGAGCTCATCCGGGACATGTTTAAAAGGGGCCGTCTCCCGTCATTCAGGGCTAGAGTCGGGTGGAAGAGTCGAGAGGCACGAGAAAGGTGTGGAGGCGGCCCGAGAGGAAGGCATTTGTGGCCAGGACTGTGTTGGGGTTTGTGCACCGATTGTGGACTGGGTCTGAGTGACCATTATTGTAAATATTGTACATATTAAAACGTGTGGTGGTGAAATCCAACATGTCCGCCTGTCTGTGTCCGGGTCAAGTCCACAATATATATATATATATATATATATAGATAGATAGATATATATATATATATATATAGAGAGAGATATATATAGATATATATATATATATATATAGATATATATATATATATATATATATAGATACATCCGTATCTGTTATTTCAACAAATATTAACACTACTGTTCCTCATATCAAATGGCATATAACAAAGACATCACTGCAAACACTAATGCTGAGATCTAAATTGATTACTGAGATTTCAACCCATCTTTGTCAGATAGAACAGCCTATATATAAATATATAGATATAGATAGATTATATAAATATCTATCTGTGATATAGTGCCTTTCATATCTATCTATTATATAGTACCTTTCCTAACTATCTATCTATTATATAGTTCCTCTATATCTATCTATTATATAGTGCCTTTCGTTCTGTCTGTCGATCTACAGTATCTAGATAGATGCAGTAGATATGAAATACACTTTATAACACATAGATAGTTAGATAATATTGGTATATATGGGTATCCATATAAAATGCAGTATACATACAGCACTGTATACATACAGTATTATATATATTGTTCTGTATATACTGTACATACTGTATAGTATACTATATTATGTAGGTCAGACCTCCATACTGACTGAAACTCCAAACAGGTGGTCAGACTAATTCTGTGACTTGTAAAATGGGTGGGCTGCACCAGTGAGGACTGAGGGTGTCCAGTGGATCCTTTTCATGGGCGCGGTGCCTTAAGTACAGTGTGCCCCTTTGTGCCCAACAATGCTGAATTTTGCCCCTTGATTTTACTTTGCCCATTCATGAAATCATACAGCAAGTGAAAAAGATCAAATAAAGCTGCTTACCTGGACTTGAACTTCTGCTGTGGTTCGTTTTAGTGTCTTTTTTTATTAGTGTATATACATTTGTTTTGTACTGAGCAGTTCCTTGATAATTGTTTCCTACCTGTAAAAGGAAAATGTGTCATTTGTATGCAGAGAAGTGTACAGCAGGAGTAACAGCAAGGAATGGCTTTTTCATTGAAAACAACACCTCTAAAGAGAGCATTAATTAAGAAATGAGCATGCAAACAGAACAAAACCTGCAAGGCACTTCTTTAACAATTCAAAAGTGAATGGAAGGCTTTTCATTTTCCTTGTTACTATCAAAAAAGTAAACCAATCTTAGATACAATGGAGCCATCATCATTTCATTGTTCTTTTTAAGGATTTACCGTTTTTGATTGCCCTAAACCATACTTGCAATCTTTTCTTTTTTTTTTTTTGATAAATCTTAGGTTATAAATCTTAAGTTTAGCAAGATATTCATCATTAATATTAGTTTTAGTCTTGTTTATTGATTGCAGGGTTATATATATATTGAAGAAATAAAAATGAAGCTACTATTTAATGTTAATTAGCGGTTTTTAAGAGCCTAGAAACCTACTTTTTTTGGTTAAAGTTGGAAGGTTTACTTTTTTAACTATTAGTAACTTTATCATTTAAAACTTAGCGTTGCATACGCAAAATTAGAGAGTTACTGTTAGGGTTACCTGTTTAATGTTTAGTCATCCTTTGAGTCCTGCGATCTATTTCCTTAATAATCATCCGGCATCTCGGTCTACTAGTCAGAAAAGAAATATCAGCTCTCTACACTGGGGCGGCGTAATTTCGCACTGAAAATTACAAATACAGTTCTGCTGAGGTTGGATTAAAAATAATAATAATAATAATAATAATAATAAAAAATAAAATAAATAAATAAATTAAAAAAAAAAGAACAAACATCCGGGCAGTGACACTGATGACCTGCTGGTAAAGACACTCATTGGCAACTGGGTAATGCATTCAGTGCACTGCTCTGAGTGAAGACAGGAAGGTGAGTCTATGCAATGTCCACATGTTGGATGGCTTATTAAATGTGCAGGGAAACTCAAAGGCATTTAGACAGTCGAAGAGTGAGTGGTAAGTGGCAGGCTTACCTCTTTAATCTCCGTTACGTTCTCACGAGAGACATGCTAGTGCAAACAAGTCAATCAGAGTTTGTGTTTAGTAAGATCAAGCTTAGAGGATAGTTTAAAATCCATTTATTGTTCTAAACAGTTTTTCTCCATTAACATGTTAAATACATTAAGATTACTAACCAAGGTTCATGTAACAGTTTAGCTTATTAGCTTTTTTTTTAAAGTTTTTTAACAACCACTGCGTATTAATACAGCTTTTAAATCTTTACACAAAAGTTCTTAAAAACAATATTTCAGTTTTTTTGTTGTTGTTGTTGTTATTGTTCTAGAGTTTTGTTTTTTTTTTTATTAAGTATAAAAACAATTTAGCCATTTCATGAAGAAGAAATAAAGCAGGCATTTAGTGCTAAAAACCAAAGAATTCATTGCTTTTTTTTTTCTTTTTTTTAAATTTTACAAATTTAAAAAAAATTTCAGCTTTAATGACAAAACAGAATTGACAAGTTATGGTCACCTATTTAGAAGAAGCTTACACAAGGAACTTTAGGTGCTTAATGTTTTTTTTTTTCTTTTCTTTTATAAACAAATACAAGTTAAAACACCGAACAGACCACTTAGTTAGCTACATACATAGCTGGTTGCGTTCCACCCCATTAAAACAGCATTTTTAAAATGTTTTAATTTACAAACTAAAGCTATTGAACATCGTCAAACTAACTAACAAATTAAAGAAGACAGTTTATTATAGCAGGACATATATCTACAGCTGGGTTACGTCTCTCTGTTACAGTCTCTTCTCTCCGGCGTTCCAGGATCCACTAAGGCTCAAGAGTCTTAAAGGCTGTAACAACAGCATGCTTTTTTTTAAAATTCTTTTGTTTTTTTTGTTGTTGTTTTTTTTTTTTTTTTCCTTGACTGAAAATACACAGAAGTCTGACAAACCAAAAGAGCAGCATCTCGATGCGTGGGTTTACTGACAGAGCTTAGCCAAGTGCTTTCATTTTAGGATTTAGTCTTTCCCTTTTTTTTGTAATTTTTATTTAAGTCCATGTTATAAAAAAAGAATAATGCTGACTTCACTGCGGCACCATAGGTAACATAAGATGTGTTCAGTGTACCAACAGCACACATCCCTAGGGTTAAAAGAGCAAGGAAGGACCAAAAAAAAAATAGAAATGGACTATTACTTGTATTGTCGATTAAGTGTCGAACACAGGAAAATTAATGTAGTCTTAGAGCAGGAGTCGCCGACGAGGTGCACCTTTAATATCTACCATAGGGGTGCTCTCTGTACCCCCCTCGGGATAACCTCGGCGGTGGAGCCTTCAGGCTGGGGCGGGCAGAAGGCCAGTCTTCTTCAGCTAGATTTGGAGAGAAAAGAAAAACACAAAAAACCAAAAAGAGGAGAGTGATGGACAAGCATAGGTTGCCAGAATCCCCAGAGTGAACGGCTTCATGCATTTAAACACCACAAAGTCACCACAAATACAAAAGAGAACAAACAAAAAAAAAGGCACCACAAACCTTGAGGAGAGAGTCCCTTATAGCTTTGGGCTCTCTGTGTATCACACGCCAAGCTGTGAGATTAGATAACTAAACACTCTCTACATTTTCACCATCCTGGCCCTGTTTTACAATGCAGTCGCACACCCAGCACCGGATGAAGTTTTCATTTACTGTATGTAAAACGGAGCGATCAGGGCGAAGGCAGACCTGCACTGCATTTGTCATTCCCACAGATGACGCATCACAAACATGAACCCTGCTTTTATGAGTCCCATACCAAATGACATATAACATTCCTACTACTGTAGGGATTACGTGGGGATGAGGACTTAGAGATGACTGTAGATGCGGGCCTTGATGACCGGGAGCCAGTTTTCATGATCTGCGTTGTGTACTGATTCTGTGCCATTGTCCCTTGGCTTCAAAAATCACATTTGTAACAAGTGACTCATCACAAATATTTTTTTTTAGCAGTGAGAGGCACTGCATTTGTCATTTCAGCAGATGGTGCATCAAATATTAACCCTGCTTTCATGAATGCTACACCAAACGGCATGTAACAGAGACATATGCATTGCATTTGTCTTTCCAACAGATGGCACATCACCAACATTTGTGGTAATGCATGTTATTATTACAAATGTTTGTAATGCATCATTTGCTGAAACGACAAATGCAATATATTTTATTACTACATACATTGCAAAGTAAATTCCAACAGATGGTGCACTGCAAGCATTCACGTTGATTACTCAGATTTCAACCCATCTTAAATGGGTAGCACTGCTAGTTTTGAGTAGAGCAGCATACTGGAGATGTCTGACTCCGGTCCTAGATATCATATTTTAGCCAGGGTTCCTTGTTTCATGTTTTTCATTTTCATTTTTACTTTGGTTAATTATTTGCACTGTTTTTCGTTTTCGATTTTGCTGTATTACCGTTGCCTTTGTTTTGTGGGTGGTCCCCCAAGAGTTGGGGCCACCTGCCAGTCACTGCCCCTTCCACCCTATTTATCTGCCAGTGGTTCATTTCTAATGTGCTTTTCATTGGCCCCTAATCTGCTCTGCTTTGGAATTTGTTGGAGAAATGGAGTAACCAGAGGCAGAGACTCACGCTGACATGGGCATTGGCCGGCCATACTGGTGAGGTGTTAGTCTGTAACCAGCACGCCACTGTTACACCGTCACATAAGAGCCACCAGTTCCACTGTTGAACATGCTAATGGTTTGTGGATCTCAACAGGCTGGGTAGCATGCCAGCCCACCCACATTTTTAGAAAACTTCCCAAGTCATCAGCCAAACTCGTCATGGATGCTGGCTGCCTATAGCAAACCTCACGGGCACAGGTAGAACATACAAACCCCACCAAGGCGATGGCCTGACTGGAATTTAAAGCTAACTGCGGGACGGCACTGCCAGGCACTGTGCCATCACTATTTTTATTTCATTTGGACAAAACCCAGTCAGTCAGAATATTTTATTTTATTTTTTCTTTTACAGTCTCATTCTCCAAGCAATATCAGCATGATTATAACAGAGTGCCTAATAAAAAGTAATGATATTGGAAGCTTAGAATGGATCATTTAATACTTCTCTGCTCTTTTATGATTAATTTTTAACAGATTACATTAACGCAGTTTCTTGCAACTTATAAAATCTGGAAGTGTTCTGCTAGTGACGTGAAGGTCACACTGACTGTGTGCATTGCTGCTTTTATTTCTCTCTCCCCCCTGAAGGAATAAAGTTTATAACAGCATTCATTTACTGGGCCAAATGAGACAGCAATTCCTTTAAATGTAATTAGAATGCCAATTGCCCTGCAAATTAACTTGCATCCACGATCCTGGACCCTGAAGAGGAAAAACGGGGCATGGAAACGGATGGAAGTAAAGAGGCTAATGGCACTGACAGAGCTCCGTGCTGCCTGGTCGGAATGTGTCAGGGTGGCCTTGAAGTCACAACCATGTAACGCTTAGTGTGTGTGTGTGTGTGTGTGTGTGTGTGTGTGTGTGTCATGGGCAGTGTGTGCCTTTCCATAGTCCTCATAATGGTGGAATTGTAAGGCCAGCTGATGGTTCATGGGGAAAGGAGCACCTGACTCGGAGGGACCAATAAACTGTAAGGGGAGGAGCCGACAACAGCTAAAGTCGTGGTGGAAAAGGGAGAAAGTGCCAGACCAGAAGGAGAAATCAAGACGGCAAAAAAGCAAGAGGGAATGCTACACTACTCGCTGGAAAAGGTCAGGTGAACCCGAGTTCATTCCGTTAAGAATCGCTTTCTGTTTGTTCTGGATGAGATGAAGTCACTTAGGAGAGGACTTGACGGGCCAACGTAAGGGACTGTGTGTGATGAGGTACGGCTCAGCGCATCCTTCACAATAATATACAATCACGCCTAACAGTGAGTTAGTTATTTAAAGCACTCTAAATTCATGTGACTCTGGTGACTCTTCCTATGAAGTCAGTAGACGGACTGGGAGAGCATGGGGGGTCATGAGGTCGCTGGAAAGGGGTGTGTGGCGCTCCTGATATCTCAATAAAAGGACAAAGGTCCAAGTCTTTAGAGTCCTGGTGCTCCCTGTTTGTGAGACATGGACACTATCCAGTGACCTGAGATGAAGACTGGACTCCTTCATGTGTGTGTCTCTCCAGAGAACCCTTGGGTACTGCTGGTTTGACTTTGTATTGCTCACGGAGTCCTGAATGAGGCACATGACCTTCATTGTGAGGGAGCGTCACTTATGGCACTATGGCCATGTGGCGCGATTCCCTGAGGGTCATCCGGTCCATTGTTGAGGACCTGAGTGGCTGGACAAGGCCAAGGGACGCCCACCTAATGCCTGGCTGCAACAGATAGATGGTAATTTCTGGAGGATGAGACTAGGCCACGTGTCTGCCTGGGGGGTTGCCAACCAGGAACCCGAGCTGTTTCGTCGTGTGGTGGGAGCGGCAATGCTCTACCACCTGACCTGACTTTAAAGCAGTGGTCTGTAATTCCGGTCCTGGAGGGCCACGGTGGCTGTAGGTTTTCATTCTAACCCTTTTCTTAATTAGTGACCCGTTTTTGCTTCTGATTAACTTCTCTTGAATTCATTGAATCTCAACGTTTTAGATCTCCCTGAGTCCGAAAATACCATTTTTGGAATTATGTGTGTCTGTGTGTGTGTGAGAGAACACGATAACTTGAGGACGCTGTCACTTAGGTCAACCAAATTTTGCATACAAGTATTTGGTACAAAATGTAGATTTCTATCCACTTTTAGGCTTTTTCCATTAACCGGCAGTGGTAATTTACATTTTATTCATCCAGCTGCAGAGTCCGATTTATTCAACTTTACTTTTATAATAATTGTTTAATATATTATTAATTTGAGTTGATTTGTTGTTGATGGTTCTTTAATGTTCATGATATGAAAATTGAATCCTTGTCTTAGGGTTTACTCCTCAAATATCCATCTCCATATCTGAGTAAACAAGAAAGTCCAGCAAAAGTGGACCACCTGGGGATGTTGTTCCTCTTATGTTTAGCCCCAGGTGTACCACACTATTATTTCCATGGCATACCTAGGTTGCTTGTAACGGTTGTCATGGATATGTGTGGGTGTCGCTGGCAGTTTGCACCTTTCCCAAGACTGGTTGATGGTGGATGGCTGAATGTGCCAGGCCAGCCAATGGTTCATGGGGAAGGGAGCACCTGGTTCGGAGAGCCAAACAAACTGTAAGGGGAGGATCCAACCGTATGTAAATCAGTGGCGGGAGAAAGTGGGAGGAGGAAGAGGAGAGAGTGCCAGAGCCAAAGGGGAAGGAGACGCCATAAGAAGGGCAAGAGGGAAAGCTACTCAACTCTCTGGAAAAAGTCAGGTGAACCTGGGGGTTCGTTTCTATAAGAATCATTTTCCTTTTCTTACAAATCAGGTGAAGTCATTCAGGAGAGGACCTGACGAGGCAGCATTAAGGAACCGGGTAGCATTGCGTTTCCCAGAACAGGAGGTATGGCTCAGAGCATCCTTCACCATAACAGACTGTAGATCAGGGGTCTCCAACCTTTTTTCCCCTGAGAGCTACTTTTACAAAATGAAAATGGCCGAAAGCTCCTCATGTTTTCTAATGTTTATTCTCATCGCTTATTTCAACCCAAACAAACTGAATAAGCTTGTTTTGCCTGAACATTTACAAAACGTTGGTGTCCACAACTCACACTTTGCATTAAAACATCAAAAAATATATTGAGTTCACCTGCAAGTGCATTTTGTATGTCTGTGTGCATTTTATAATGTATCTCACACTATTGAATTAAAACATGAATGCTGTAACAATGCAATTCCAAATCCACAGATATGACGTATTCCTTTGTCATTTTGTTCCATGTCACTGTGTCACTTTATTCACATGTCCAGTTGCATGTATGGTGTGTTTTTTAGTTAGTGAGATGACTGGAAATGCATGCAGTCAATAAGAGAGGCAGGTGTATGGTGGAGTGTAGCCACTGAAGTTCACTCTTATGGAGTCATTTCAGTGTTCGTCTGTCAGTCTTGTTCTGAACTGTGATTTCATGACATTCATGTCACAGACTCACAGAGGTAGGAAGACCCAAACAAAGCAGACATTTTCAGTTATCTGGCTCTACTTCTTCTTTCACCTGCTCCCATTAGGGGTCGCCACAGCGGATCATCTTCTTCCATCTCTTCCTGTCCTCGTCATCTTGCTCTGTCACACCCATCACCTGCATGTCCTCTCTCACCACATCCATAAACCTCTCAGGCCTTCCTCTTTTTCTCTTCCCTGGCAGATCTATCCTTAACATCCTTCTCCCAATATACCCATCATCTCTCCTATGCACATATCCAAATCAACACAATCTCGCCTCTCTGACTTTGTCTCCCAATTATCTAACTTTAGCTGACCCTTTTAATGTCGTCATTTCTAATCCTATCCATCCTTGTCACACCCAATGCAAATCCAGCCACCTCCAGCTCTGTCTCCTGCTTTCTGGTCAGTGCCACCGTCTCCAGCCCATATAACATAGCCTGTCTCACTACTGTCCTGTAGACCTTCCCTTTCACTCTTGCTGATACCCACCCGTCTGTCACCAATCACTCCTGACACTCTTCTGCACCTACTCCACCCTGCCTGCACTCTCTTTTTCACTTCTCTTCCACAATCCCCATTACTCCATACTGTTGATCCCAAGTATTTAAACTCATCCACTTTCGCCAACTCTACTCCTTGCATCCTCACCATTCCACTGACCTCCCCCTCATTCACACACATGTATTCTGTCTTAGTGGTCCTACTGACCTTCATTTCTCTCCTCTCTAGAGCAAATCTCCACCTCTCCAGGGTCTGCTCGACCTCCTCCCTACTCTCACTACAGATCACAATGTCATCCACAAACATCACAGTCCACAGGGACTCCTGTCTAATCTCGCCTGTCCACCTGTCCATCACCAATGCAGATATGAAAGGGCTCAGAGCTGATCCCTGATGTAATCCCACCTCCATCACTGCTACCGCAGACCTCACCACTGTCACACTTTCCTCGTACACATCCTGTACCACTCTTATGTACTTCTCTGCCACTCCCGACTTCTTCATACAATACCACAGCTCCTCTTGAGGCCCCCTGTCGTATGCTTTCTCCAGGTCCACAAAGACACAATGCAACTCCTTCTGGTGCTACTAAGGTCCAGACATGCTGAGAATGCTGTTGAGACTTTAACTGCACATTATGTTGAAGGTTTACTAATATATAATATATACAATCCAATGTCTGTCTGTCCGCTTTTCATGAGAGGACTACTTCACGGATTTAGATCAGGTTTTTTTTCTATAATTTACTTGAACATTCCGGTTGATTTTGCGACTTCTCTCATTTCACTGTGTATCAGAGTTTGCTTGCTGTACCGATTTATCTGCGCCAATCTGAGAAACACGCAGCGGGCCGAGGCGAGGGGCCTTCCTCACTCACTCGCCAGCTTCGGGGTGTTTTCCTTAACCCTGCTTAGCAAGCGAACGAGAGAACAATTGAATTCAATTTTGTTTGATATTTAAAATAAAGTGTTACTTTGGTCTTGATGAGTTTGAGTCCAGATATTCTCTTTAAGTGTATGCCACATTGAAAAGATAGACTGCAATTCAGATTATGGATCGGGATTTTGTGTTAAAAGGATCGTGATAGGATTTATGGGAAAGATTGGCCACCCCTAGTTTGACTAATCAAGTTTTCAGTTTTATGGAGGATTCATTAACCCTTTGGCGAGCTACCGGTAGCTCGACGTGTTGGAGACCCCTGCTGTAGATGATGTTGCCTAACGGTGAACATTTAAAGGACTCGGGTTTCATTCATTCATTTATTTTTGTTTTCTTTCTCACCATTGTGTATTAGTGGTGTATGTTGCTGAGTGTTTTGTTTCGTGATTCGTGTGGGGGTCTGAAGCGCTGCAGCACTGTACTGTGTTTGTTGTATCTAATTCCTTATTTTACTGGATAATAACAATTGTCTTGTAAGTCAAATTTTGCCTGGACAAAAACCTTCTCCAGAGTGCTAAGGACCTCAGACTGGGCCGAAGGTTTACCTTCCAACAAGACAATGACCCTAAGCACACAGCTAAAATAACGAAGGAGTGGCTTCACAACAACTCTGTGACTGTTCTTGAATGGCCCAGTCAGAGCCCTGACTTAAACCCAATTGAGCATCTCTGGAGAGACCTAAAAATGGCTGTCCACCAACGTTTACCATCCAACCTGACAGAACTGGAGAGGATCTGCAAGGATGAATGGCAGAGGATCCCCAAATCCAGGTGTGAAAAACTTGTTGCATCTTTCCCAAGAAGACTCATGGCTGTATTAGCTCAAAAGGGTGCTTCTACTAAATACTGAGCAAAGGGTCTGAATACTTAGGACTATGTGATATTTCAGTTTTTCTTTTTTAATAAATCTGCAACAATTTCAAAAATTCTTTTTTTTGTCTGTCAATATGGGGTGCTGTGTGTACATTAATGAGGAAAAAAATTAATTGAAATGATTTTAGCGAATGGCTGCAATATAACAAAGAGTGAAAAATTGAAGGGGGTCTGAATACTTTCCGTACCCACTGTATATATTATAATGTGTGTATGTATATACAGGTATATATATATATATATATATATATATATATATATGTATACAGTAAATTCAGTGTGTCATGTTTGTGTCACGAGATGTCATTTTCTAAAGTGCTTAATTCAAAGCCGTGAGGTTTGTGCTGGGCTGGAGCATTTGTTGCTTTAATAACATTTGTCATCATCATTCTCTGGTGTCTTTTTAAAAGTAAGCCTTTACACCACCTGTCACCAACACTGTGGTAAACTCTTATGCTTCCTCTCTCCTGATTTGGGTTATGTTGCCCTGTCACGTGGATTGCCTTATGCCAATGTAGATTTCCTTGAATCACCTGCTTGATCCAAATTATAATGGATTATTGTTGGTCTGGAAGAACTAAATAGAGGATCTGTGAGAGTTGATTTCTGTTGATGAATGTCAGTCATTTCTCTGATCTGTTTAGTCCTGAAGAGGGTTGTGGGGGGTGCGGTGAAGGGTGCAAGGCAGGAACAAACCCCGGACAGGGCGTCAGTCACACCCACCACACTCATCCACACACCCTTAGGCCAATTTAGTGTCACCAGTTCACCTACCCAGCATGCCCTTGGACAGTGGGAGGAAAGTGCAGAACTCTGAGGAAACACAGGCAGACGCAGGGATGATATTTGTGTTTGATTTGCAATGTGGTATATCTTATTCTGTGACTGAGGTGCACTATATAAGAACAAACTGAACCGGAGATCAGTTCAAATCTAGTAAAGAGTGGGAATAATGCATTGTATCGCCACAGATATGAGACAGTGACGCTGTCCTCAGCCTGCCATCAGGGCTTTTGCACAGTCACCCTGCCCGCAGTCATAGGACATTCGATCAATCTTTTCTTTTTATATGGCAGGCAATTTGGTCGTCTAGTAGTTAAGCTGCTGGACTGTATAAGCCATAAATGTCGGCTCAATCTCTACTACTGCCTCAGTGTGCCAATCCATTTACTGCCATTGTTTCAACTGTAGAATGGTGGATGGTAAAATAGTATGGTACATGTTGTATAAAAATGTCTAGTAAATGTAATGACTTAACACCATTGCATTAAAATAAAATTAAAAGTTCAGCTAAAATCCACCGACGTGTGTTTTTCCCCCACTGCTACCTTGGCTGGCACTTTGTGGTCAGTCTTGTCGCGTATTTCTGCTTTCCCAGTGTGATGCAGAACATCCGGACATCAGGCAGGAGGTAGAAGCCGCCATAGCGGTTTTAGAACATTAGAACATTAGAACATTCTAGACAAGAACAGGCCATTCAGCCCAACAAAGCTCGCCAGTCCTATCCACTTGTTTCCTCCAAGAAAACATCAAGTCGAGTTTTGAAAGTCCCTAACGTCTTACTGTCTACCACACTACTTGGTAGCTTATTCCAAGTGTCTGTCGTTCTTTGTGTAAAGAAAAACTTCCTAATGTTTGTGCGAAATTTACCCTTAACAAGTTTCCAACTGTGTCCCCGTGTTCTTGATGAACTCATTTTAAAATACAAGTCTCGATCCACTGTACTAATTCCCTTCATAATTTTAAACACTTCAATCATGTCACCTCTTAATCTTCTTTTGCTTAAACTGTAAAGGCTCAGCTCTTTTAATCTTTCCTCATAATTCAACCCCTGTAGTCCTGGAATCAGCCTAGTCGCTCTTCTCTGGACCTTTTCTAGTGCTGCTATGTCCTTTTTGTAGCCTGGAGACCAAAACTGCACACAGTACTCCAGATGAGGCCTAACCAGTGCATTATAAAGGTTGAGCATAACCTCCTGTGACTTGTACTCCACACATCAAGGCGCTATATAACCTGACATTCTGTTAGCCTTCTTAATGGCTTCTGCACACTGTCGGGAAGTTGATAGCTTAGAATCCACTATGACTCCTAAATCCCTCTCATAAGGTGTACTCTCGATTTTCCGCCCGCCCATTGTGTATTCAAACCCAATATTTTTACTTCCTATGTGTAATACTTTACATTTACTGACATTAAATTTCATCTGCCACAAATCTGCCCAAGCCTGTATGCTATCCAAGTCCTTCTGTAATGATATAACAGATTCCAAATTATCTGCTAATCCACCTATCTTGGTATCATCTGCAAACTTAACCAGCTTGTTACTTGTATTCCTATCTAAATCATTTATATATATTAGAAATAGCAGCGGCCCTAGCACTGCCCCCTGCTGGTCACCACTCTTAACATCGGCCAGTTCTGATGAGGTTCCTCGCACCATCACCTTCTGCTTCCTGTGTCTGAGCCAATTCTGTACCCATCTAAAAACATCACCCTGAACTCCCACTTCTTTTAACTTGATGCCCAACCTCTCATGTGGCACCTTATCAAATGCTTTCTGAAAGTCCAGATAAATAACATCATATGCTCCACTTTGATCGTATGCTTTTGTTGCAACCTCATAGAATTCCAACATGTTAGTAAAGCACGACCTCCCTCTTCTGAACCCATGCTGACTGGTCAGAATAACTCCTGTCCTTGCCATGTGTTGCTCAATCTTATCCTTAATAATTCCTTCCATTAATTTTCTTGTGATTCATGTTAAGCTTACTGGCCTATAGTTGCTTGGATCTGCCCTGTCACCCTTTTTATATAATGGAATGATATTTGCCATTTTCCAGTCCTTCGGAATCTCTCCAGTGCTCAGTGACTTCCTAAAAATATGTGTCAAGGGTTTATATATGTACTCACTAGCCTCCTTAAGAACACAAGGATAAATATTATCTGGGCCTGGTGATTTGTTTGATTTCAGCCTATTTAATCTGAGCAGCACTTCTCCCTCTTCAATTTCCAAATCCCTCAGTACCTCCTTAGTAGTTGTGTTTACCTCTGGGAGGTTATCCACTCGCTCACTTGTAAACACCTCCGAAAAATGTAAGTTTAGGGCATCTGCTATTTCACTGTCTGTATCTTTTAATTCCCCTTTACTATTTCTGATGAACTTGACCTCCTCCTTGACTGTTCTTTTACTACTAAAATACTGAAAGAATCTCTTGGGGTCTTCTTTCGCCTTATCTGCTCTATTCCTCTCCAACTGTCTTTTAGCCTCCCTGATATCCTTCTTAATGGTTGCTCTCATATTTTCATACGCTCTACGATTTTGTAAGTTTTAGACAAGTCTTTCACTTATAACTCAATTGATCCATCTGTGCTTCCCAAGAGGTTGTCAGACCTTGTGGTGCTAATAAGAGGGTGGAAGGAGCTGGGCCTGCAGGGCCTTCACAAAGTCTTCAGAGCCCTTCATGTTTTCTTGTCACAGCCTTGTGCTAAAGTCACTCCAATTCAGCTTATTTCTCACATCAAGCAACACTCAACACCTTCCGAATGACAAACCGATACCCCATAAAAAGCAACATGGCATAAAGAAGAGATGTAAATCATTTATAACAACATGAAAATGAAACAGCGGGAATTGAGACCAGAAAATTGTAAGAGCCGTACATTCTTACTTACAGTTGTGCTTGAAAGTCTGTGAACCCTTTAGAATTTTTTATATTTCTGCATAAATATGACCTAAAACATAATCAGATTTTCACTCAAGTCCTAAAAGTAGATAAAGAGAAACCAGTTAAACAAATGAGACAGAAATATTATACTTACTCATTTATTTATTGAGGAAAATGATCGAATATTACATATTTGTGAGTGGCAAAAGTATGTGAACCTCACGGATGATCAGTTAGTTTGAAGGTGAAATTCAAGTCCGGTGTTTTCAATCAATGGGATGCCAATCAGGTGTGAGTGGGCACCCTGAGTTATTTAAAGAACAGGATCTATCAAAGTCTGCTCTTCACAACACATGTTTGTGGAAGTGTATCATGGCACAAACAAAGGAGATTTCTGAGGACCTCAGAAGAAGAGTTGTTGATGCTCATCAGGCTGGAAAAGGTTACCAAACCATCTCTAAAGAGTTTGGACTCCACCAATCCACAGTCAACAGATTGTGTACAAATGGAGGAAATTCAAGACCATTGTTACCCTCCCCAGGAGTGGTCGACCAACAAAGATCACTCCAAGAGCAAGGCACACGTGTAATAGTCGGCGAGGTCACAAAGGACCCCAGGGTAACTTCTAAGCAACTGAATGCCTCTCTCACATTGGCTAATGTTCATGTTCATGAGTCCACCATCAGGAGAACACTCAACAACAATGGTGTGCATGGCAGGGTTGCAAGGAGAAAGCCACTGCTCTCCAAAAACAACATTGCTGCTCATCTGCAGTTTGCTAAAGATCACGTGGACAAACCAGAAGGCTATTGGAAGAATGTTTTGTGGACGGATGAGACCAAAATAGAACTTTTTGGTTTAAATGCAAAGTGTTATGTTTGGAGAAAGGAGAGCACTGCATGCCAGCATAAGAACCTTATCCCATCTGTGAAACATGCTGGTGGTAGTATCATGGTTTGGGCCTGTTTTGCTGCATCTGGGCCAGGACGGCTTGCCTTCATTGATGGAACAATGAATTCTGAATTATATCAGAGAATTGTAAAGGAAAATGTCAGGATATCTGTCCATGAACTGAATCTCAAGAGAAGGTGGGTCATGCAGCAAGACAACGACCCTAAGCACACAAGTCGTTCTACTGAAGAATAAAGTGAATGTCTTGGAATGGCCAAGTCAAAGTCCTGACTTTAATCCAATCGAAATGTTGTAGAAGGACCTGAAGCGAGCAGTTAATGTGAGGAAACCCACCAACATCCCAGAGTTGAAGCTGTTCTGTACGGAGGAATGGACTCAAATTCCTCCAAGCCGATGTGCAGGAATGATCAGAAGTTACTGGAAATGTTTAGGGGGGTCACACCAGATACTGAAAGAAAAGGTTCACATACTTCTGCCACTCACAAATATGTAATATTCAATCATTTTCCTTAATAAATAAATGACCAAGTATAATATTTTTGTCTCATTTGTTTAACTGGTTTCTCTTTATCTACTTTTAGGACTTGAGTGAAGATTTGATGATGTTTTAGGTCATATTTATGCAGAAATATAGAAAATTCTAAAGGGTTCACAAACTTTCAAGCACAACTGTAGAAACTCGTTCCAATAACGAGGAAAAAATTAAAAGTGGAGCTCAAGCACAACGTTAACCGAGGTAACCAAAACCCTACCGGTAAATCAATAACCAAAGTCAAAACCTTTTTTGCCACCAAACACACATAGCATTTTAGCTCAAATGCAAAAACTTGAAAGATAGAACTAGCTTGACACTTTATAAAAAAATGCCCAATTTGTGATGCTGTCACATTCACGTTGTTAGCGATAATATAACTGCAGCCACGCAAAAAAAATAAAAAATGATGGCGTCCACAATAAAAATACAAACACAACTGGCGCTGCGCTATTTAGAACAGCAGTCAAGTCAAATAGCACGTTGTGACAGCAGGATCACCTTACTTAGCCTGCAGTGCAGTTTCCTTCTCATCCACAAGATGTAGCCGAGAGCTGCGTGACAAGTTAAACACAATGACACATGGACTTGCGTCACCTGCTCTGTAGCAATGTTCAAGAAAAAGGAAGCGCAGAGTCAAAACGGCAAAAAGTCAAGAAGTGATTACTGCACGCTCAAAAATCGTGATATAGAGGGCGATAGGGGTATATAGGGTGACAATACCCTCTATTATGCTTCTTTTATTTTTATTGTGTTTTCTCCACGGACTGTAAACGTCCCCTTTCTCTATCGTCATAGCTGTCTTTAGGTTATTTCTTTAGGTTGTTTGGACTGTAAAGCACTTCAAAGCAGTTCTCACCAGTGCCAGTCAAAGCCCATTTGGAGGTGCCCCGCGGTGACTATAGCGGGTAGTCAGTATCAAACTTCGATGGCCCTTCAGTTAAATAAATGGCACCCCTCTATGTACACATCGCAGAATTTAAGGCATGCACTCCCCATATCTTTCATGAATGGTGCCCCCTGGGTGACGGCGTGTAAACAGTATGACTGGAGTTTGGGTCGCCCTTGTTGTCTGGAGCAAATGCCCGCAATATCAGTTACATAATTAGCACCACTCTGTGAGCATAAGGTGGAGTTTATGAAACATGCGCCATTTGTTGTCTGGAGGGTGCCCGCCCCTTACCTTTCATATATGGCACCACCCAGGTAACAGTGCCCAAACAGTATTACAGGACTTCGATGACTTTGCATCCCCCTCGTTGTCTGAAGCACACACCTGCCCTGTCAGTTACACAGTTGGCACTCCTCTGTGCAGATAATATGCTGTTTATGAAGAGTGTCCTGGGCATGTGCCCCTTAGCTTTAATAAATGGAGCCCCTAATGGACTGCCTGGCTCAGGCTGTAATCACCATTCTGAATTTTTTTTTGCCATGCCGCCCTCAGCAGCATGCCCATGTTGCCCATTCCTTACTGGTTCCTCACCTACTATGAGTGGCACTATATAAAATACAGATAACTTATGACACCGCTTTAAACAAAAAAGAAAAAAATCAAATAATGCATCTGGGAAAACGCTGACTCCTTTAATGGAGACAATGAAACAATGCCTGATAGTCGAGAATAACTCAAAGGCCCTAAGCCCTCTCACAGTTCTTTGGATCCCAAGTGCCCGAGAGCATTGTTGTAACATTATTATAACGTCAATAAAAGTGAAATTTGCCACTGTAAAACACATGCAAATACTAATCAGCGCGCTCATTGTCCTTGTGGAGATCAATTGAAGGCCTCTGATTACCTGCTGTGGGAATTTTATCTAAAATTGATCTAACCGAGACTCTGGCCTTAAATCCATGTGTCAAAATGCAAAGTGGCATCCACAGATCAATGCGCCCTCCAAGCCCAGAAAGGCGATGGAGGAAAACTAAACCAAGGAAAGCAAAACCCTCTCTTTGTAACAACGTAAGGGATTGATTCGTTTTGTCATTTTAAGTGTTGACTGGAATATGGGAAGGAAAATAGCAAGTTAAGCTTACCGTAACTGTTGTAGGCGTCTTCGCTTGTACCGTGGCCATATTCGTAATATTCAAGAGGGCTGAAAGGAAATGAGAAAACAACAAGTCATATGACAATAGAAATAAAGACACTGCCCTCCATAATATGTGGGCCAAAGACCCATTTGTTCCTTGATGCCCCCCCCCCCCCACGCCCGCCTTTGCTACACAGTTTAAAATGACATATCAAACAATTCAGACATCGTGATTAAAGTGCACATGGCAGACGTTCATTTAAGGGAACTGGTCGCACAACACTTTTACTACACAGTCCCCTCATGGACTGGTGACTCTTCCTATGAAGCCAGTAGACAGATTGGCAGAGCATGGGGGGGGGTCACAGGAAAGGCGATCCTGATATCTCAACAAAAGGACGAAGGTCCAAGTCTTTAGAAGCCTGGTGCTTCCTGTTTGTGAGGCATGGACGCCATCCAGTGACCTGAGACGAAGACTGGACTCCTTTGGTGTCTCTCCGGAAAATCCTTGGATACCACTGGTTTGACTTTGTGTTACTCATGGAGTCCTGAATGAGGCACATTACCTGCATTGTCAGGGAGCGTCAGTTATAGCACTACGGCCATGTGGCGCGTTTCCCCGAGGGTGATCCGGCTCCTAAGGTCCTCATTGTTGGGGACCAGAGTGGCCGGACCAGGCCAAGGGGTCATCCACGTAACACCTGGCTGAGGCAGATAGAGAGTCATTTCCGGAGGGTGGTACTGGACCGCGTGTCCGCCTGGGGGGCAGCAAACCGGGATCCCGAGTTGTTTCATTTCTGTACCAGTGCATGCTCCCCAACTTGACTTGACCCCCTCCATGGGGGGCATACCGTGAATGCACACACTAATATTGACATGCTAGTCAGTGTCTGTCAGTCAGTATCCAACCCGCTACATCCTCACACAGGGTCATGGGGGGGTCTGCTGGAGCCAATCCCAGCCAGCACAGGGCACAAGGCAGGACCAAATCCCGAACAGGGCGCCAGCCCACCGCAGGACACACACACACTTACCCACACACACTAGGGACAATTTAGAATCGCCAATGCACCTAACCTGCATGTCTTTGGACTGTGGGAGGAAACCCACGCAGACACGGGGAGAACAAGCAAACTCCACGCAGGGAGGACCCGGGAAGCGAGCTCGGTTCTCCATACTGTGAGGCAGCAGTGCTACGACTGTGCCACCGTGCCGTGGGTGTGAGTTGTTTCATGCAAATGGACACAAAGGCAGACAGACAGGCTTTCGCATTGAGTGCTTCGCACATGATATGCAAACAGAACTGAAAAGGAGTAAAAAACCAAAATGCAGGTTGTGAAGTGCCAGCGCTAACCCTAAGGTGCCACCTTACCAGTAAATCAGAAGAATTGAAAAACTTGAAGTATCCAGCTGCAGTTGGGGCAGTTTTAGGACTTTGACCGATCCGAGCACTTCAGCCACTATGAGTGCCAGAACCTCCTTGTATTCATGTGTAAACCCCGATGGCATTTATTTTATTACCGCACTTCTTTTAACTTCACCTGTTTGTTGTCGGGTACAAATCTTGTCATCGATATTTAAACCACTCCCTGTTGTCAAAATGAATTGAACTTTTGCACACTTACTCACCTCCAGTGACAATACGTGAATCAATAATTACTTTCACTAATTGATCAATGAATCCAAATTTTAATATGAGGAATAGTTCAAGATGTCCCCAATAGATGGCGCTAGTAATGTATAGAAATATTAAAGGAAGTGTTCAAATATTGATTACAAAATTATACTAAAACAAACCCAAGACCAAAAAGTTGAAAATAATCAATCAACAAAATCTTAGCAAAAGCGCCCATGCTTTCATTTTACGAGTGATGCATGAGAGACTTAATTTTTACTTTTTAGTGCACTTTTTAACTTAATATAAGCGTGATTTTTAAAAAGTTTTTATATATATATATATATATATATATATATATATATATATATATATATATTGTATATATATATATATATATATATGTACTGTATATATATATTATTTACCTCTTGTATAACTGTATAATTAAATAATTTGCTACTGGGATTCAGTAGACATTGGAATGCGATGTGTTGCTTTACCGCGAAAACTGATTAATCTAATATTTTTCACACAAAAAAGTTTAGTTGACTTATGAAAAAAAAAAATAAAAATTATATATATATATATATATATATATATATATATATATATATATATATATATATATATATATATATATATATATATATATATATACTGTATATACATATAGTATATATTGGCCACTT
>JANRMT010062824.1:4480958-4508864 GCA_026402145.1 Polypterus bichir lapradei | reverse complement strand
CAAGAAAAGGAACAAATAAAAAAAGCAGCGTCAACAATTCATTCCCCGAGTTACTGTCGTGTGTACTTAATTTAGGATTTCGGCTGAAATTCCACCGTTGAGACTCCTTTTGTAAGGCTCTTCACGCTTTGCACACCTGGATTTGGGCCGTTTCTCCCAGTCTTCCTGGCAGACCCTCTCAAGCTCCATTAGTTTAGATAGGAAATGGCCACCTTCATGTGTCCCCAAGTCACTCCAGCATTGTTTTGGCTGTAAGCTTCAGGTTATTGTCAGGCTGGAAAGTCAACCATTGCCCCAAGTCTGAGGTGGGGTCTGCACTCTGGAGAAGGTTTTCTTCTTTCTGTACTTTGCTGGATGCCCTTTCCTTAATTCTGACCAGCCCCCCTGTCCCTGACGATGCTACCGCCAATGCGTCACAATAAAGAGGGTATTAGGTGGGCGATGAGCAGTGCCCGGTGTTCATCAGATGTAGGAAGAAAACTGAGACTTGGGGTTCGGAGAACGTAGTCATTTAGGGGGGTAATATAGTTGTGTTTTGGTGTGCTATCCACATTAAAATACAGCATCTTAGAAGTCATGTAGTAGAAAAGGGTGAATCAACGTCAGAAAGAAACTTGTTCAAGCATATCAGGAAACTAGAAGAAGGTGAAGTGAACAGCAAAGAACAACAAGGTCAACAGGTTGGCTGACTATCAGTACTCAGTTACACTTGACAGATGTCACGCGTGAGAAAGGCGCTATAGAAATAAAATGTATTATTATTATTACTAATTTGTGGCAGACGGGTACCAGCAAGAGCGAAAGGGAAGGTCTACAGGACGGTAGTGAGACCAGCTGTGTTATATGGACTGGTGACGGTGGCACAGGAGACAGAGCGGGAAGTGGCAGAGTTAAAGATGTTAAGATTGGCATTGGGTGTGACGAGGATGGACAGGATTAGGAATGAGGACATTAGAGGGTCAGCTCAAATTGGACGGGTGGGAGACAAAGTCAGAGAGGTGAGTTGCATTGGTTTGGACATGTGCAGAGGAGAGATGAGGGGTATAATGAGAGAAGGATGCTAAGGATAGAGCTGCCAGGGAAGAGGAGAAGAGGAAGGCCTAAGAGAAGGTTTATGGATGTGCTGAGAGAGAACATGCTGGTGATGATTCAACAGAACAAGATGACAAGGACAGGAGGATATGGAACAAGATCATCCGCTGTGGCGACCCCTAACGGGAGCAGACAAAAGATGAAGAAGAAGACAAATTATTATTATTATTAACTACCGGTGGTCTTTGGGACAGAAAACAACCCAAAGACTCCCCTAGCGTTTTTATTCTATTGTTGAACTTGGAGAGGTGACAGCTAACTCTTCACAATGACCCGGTGCAGAGGACCCTCCTGTGCTTGCTGTCCCACTGACTTTCGTTAAGAAGACACTGGTGACACCACAGCTTTGCCCTCCTTTCAATGTTTGTCCCTCCAGAGGCGTTTGCTTCGTTTCAATGTCGTGTCTCTTCATCTTTGTCATCAGCACAACGTTTACTGCACTTGGGTCTTTCGTAGTGAGAAGTGAGGTGCACGCAAGCTCCAAAAAAAATGTCAAAGTCCACGCGTGCGTCATCTAGTGTTTTTTGTGGTTGAGCGTGAGCAGAGCGGACTGCGCCCCACACACACACAGGGGCGTTTTGTTTAAGTATGTCTTAATTATTATTATTATTATTATTACACATGAACTCAAGAAGTATTAAAAAGTATTGTAGGGAGCAGGAATGTAGTAGAAATGAGACCTTTATTTTGATATTTTATTTGGGTATGTAAGTTAATGAAACAATCAGATGGTGGTATGGAATAGTGGGGTCCACAGCTAAGCAGCGGTGGTCTGTTTTTTAATAAATAAATAACTAAATATCCGGCTTGATCTCCATTTCTGTGTGCTCGCATGGCTGCAGGATGTTGGTGGGGTGATTGAGACGGGGCACAGGGCAAAGGCCAACCAAACCCCGTCGCTATGACAGTATAACTTTCAGCCCGCTACAGACAGACAGATGGGCAACAACTGCAGACGTCTCCATTTGAACACAATAATGGGTGCAGAAAGTTAAAGGACGTTTCTCTGAACCCACCGTACCCCCTTCCCTCTTCATTATTTTTCATTTTTTATATCCACAACCAACCTTATTCAGATTCCAACACGACTACCCTGCCAGCAAATAAAATAAAAAAAAAAAAAAAAAAGGTCCCTTGCAGGGCACACAGAGAGTGGCACACTGCCTTCCACAATTCAGCACTGGCAGTCAGCCTGGCGTGGGAGCAAACATGGAGCCCGTGACGGAATCCCACGCCAATAAACGCGGCGCAGAAGGCACGACAGCTGTGAACTTTGTCTTCACGCCTGTGGAGGGAGCAGGAACACCTTTTGCATGTCGACAGATACGTAACACAACAATTTAAACACGTGTTGTTTTTGACTAATTAATTAACCTCTTATTTGATTTATTCTAATTATGCCTACGCCAAAAAGAACAAACCTTTTTTTTTTTTTCTCTGTACCAAAACCCCCAATATATTCAATTTCTGCTGATAATCTGCCATGCCGGTGCACGTGACATATCCAGGCGATTGTTCAAATTCACAGATCAAACCGTAGCGTTGCCAGACATGTAAAACAAAAGAAAACCATCTGCTGTGCGTCTCTCTACACACGCAAACTCGCGCAGTCGGGGCGGTGTTGGCTTTTTATTTTAAATCCAAACGACGTCAAAAAAAAAGGGTCAGCGCGCTCTACGAACCTGCTGGTAAGTTACAATAGAAGGAGTACGAAACTCTCTGGCTGTCTGTTATCCGTAATACCCGTTTGTGGTTTAGCACATTAGGGGGTCCTGTGGCGTTGGAGGTTTTAAATAAAAACGGTGTGTTTGTGTGTCATTGATTGGGGCTGATGGGGTTTACATGTGAGTGTGTGACTGGCTCCAGTATCCTCGTTCACTCTTCACGGGTCGTAATTCGGACACTCCGGCCCACCGGAGTACAAAAAGGTGCCCAAGTAAGGAAAAAGTGGTGAGGAACTTCAGAAGAATTTAGACAGGAACAGGACATTCGGCCCAACAAAGGTCGCCAGTCCCCTCCACTTCATTCTTCTACAATAATATCAAGTCGAGTTTTGGAGGTCCCTAAAGTCCTCCTGTCTACTTGGTCACTTACTCCAAGTGTCTGTGGTTCTCTGTGTGAAGAAAAACTTCCTGATGTTTTTGTAGAAATGTACCCTTCACAAGTGTCCAACGGTGTCCCCGTGTTCGTGATAAACTCGTTTTTAAACTCGCAGGAGACAGAGCTGGAGGTGGCAGAGTTAAAGATGACAAGATTTGCATTGGGTGTGACGAGGATGGACAGGATTAGAAATGAGGACATTAGAGGGTCAGATCAGGTTGGACGGTTGGGAGAGAAAGTCAGAGAGGTGAGATTGCGTTGGCTTGACATGTGCAGAGGAGAGATGCTGGGTATATTGGGAGAAGGGTGCTAAGGATAGAGCTGACAGGGAAGAGGAAGGCCTAAGAGTAAGTTTATGGATGTGGTGAGAGAGGACATGCAGGTGATGGGGGAGACAGAACAAGATGGAGAGGACAGAAAGATATAGAAGAAGATGATCCGCTATGGCGACCCCTAACGGGAGCAGTCGAATGATGAAGAAGAGGTCTCGATCCACTGGACTGTTTCCCTTCACTTCAGTCAGGTCTCCTCTTCATCTCCTTAAGGCTCAGCTCTTTTAATCCTCCCTCATCACTCATCCCCTGTAGCTCTGAATCAGCCTCGTCGCTCTTCTCTGGACCTTCTCTTGTGCTGTTATGTCCTTTTTGAAGCATGGAGACCCAAACTGCACCCAGGACTCCAGATGAGGCCTCACCAGTGTGTTATAAAGCTTGAGCAGAACCTCCTGTGACTTGTACTGCACACATCAAGGCGCTATATAACCTGACATTCTGTTAGCCTTCCTAATGGCTTCTGAACACTGTCGGGAAGTTGATAGCTTAGAGTCCACTATGACTCCTAAGTCCTTCTCACAAGGCGTACTCTTGATTTTCAAACCTCCCATTGTGTATCCAAACCTCACATTTTTACTTCCTATGTGTAATTCTTTACATTTACTGACATTATGTGATTAAAGGTCTCGCGTCCTTGAATCTTTCCTCATAACTGATCCCCTGTAGCCATGCACTCAGCCTAGTTGCTCTTCTCTGGACCTTTTCTTGTGCTGTTATGTCTTTATGGAGACCCAAACTGCACCCAGGACTCCATCTGAGGCCTCACCAGTGTGTTATAAAGCTTGAGCAGAACCTCCTGTGACTTGTACTCACCACACATCATTGGGTGTTCTTCCTGTAGCAGCACTGATGAGGTTCAAATCCTTGTGGCTTTCCAGCAGAGCACCTCTATGTATAGAGACATTTCTGAGGTCCTAAGCTCCTTCTCTCCCACTTGGGTGTGCTGATGAATGGCATCTGGTGAAGTCACACAAATCTCAGTCCAGCTTCCTGGCTGGTGGAGTGAGCTGCCCACCTCCACTTGAAATTCTCAAACCCTCAATGTACCTATGAAGTGTTTGCAGACCCTCTTGCTCGGTGAAGTTCTGTCTTAACTCTAATTAATTAGCTATTAGGATTTGTAATCCCGGAAGTGCAGCTCTCCTCACTTGTGATGGTCAGTTTGGTACCTGTCACGGTTCTACCTCATTGCGTCCTTTGCTCTCCACTGAAGTTCCTTTTTGATGTCTTTTTTTTACTTTCTCGCAGGGAAAATATTGTAATCGTCCAAAAATCCGACCTCGAGATTTTGATGAATCTTGACATTTTAGACCATCCTGAGTCTGTCTATCTATCTATCTATTGTGGAAACTGGCCCGGACACAGACAGGCAGACATCGTTAGTTCACCCAACACACGTTTATTCACGAACTCCATATTTACAAAGTGCCACACAGCCCCAAAACTCCTCCAAAGTCCAGGCCCTCAATGCCTCTTCCTTCTTCTGACTGCCTCCACTCCTCTCCTCCAACACTCTGTCCAACTACACTCCCGACTCCAGCCTTCGAATGGAGGGAGGCGGCCCCTTTTATCCTCACCCGGACGAGCTCCAGGTGCCTCCCGATAACCTTCTGCCGGCCCTCCCAGGTGTGGCGGAAGTGCCGGCCGTGCACCCTGAAGCACTCCGGGTGTCCCTGGTCTTCTTCCCCCCAGCACTTCCGGGTGTGGCGGAAGTGCTGAGGGCCAGGGTTCTTCAGGCTTCCGGGCGTCCCCTGGCGGTGACCACGGGCCCCTATAGGATTGAGCTTCTATGCTCTGTTCCCGTGGTCCCCAAAGCTACTAGGTGGGTCGCCCCCTCGTGGTCTGGAGGAGTCGTAAGCCCTACTCCGGTCCTTCTGGGCATCCCGGCTGGGTACCACCGCCAGCCACTCACCACACTGTCTGTCTATCCATCCAGACCCTTATTTCAGTTCTTTGTAGAAGCCCCGTTTGGCAGCGATTCCAGCTTTGAGTGTTTTTGGGTAAATCTCTACAAGCTTTGCACCCCAGTTCACTTTTTATGGACACTGCACACATCTCATATAGTGCCTTTCACCAGCTGATTAATTTCTGAATGATGATTTGTTTCCTATATTTGCCAGCTCTTTAACTCTGAGTTATCCTCCTGTAACTCATTTATATTTTCAATTTCTGACACTGACGGAGGTTTCACACAGCAGTTGTTATTTATGAGGTGTCCTCCCACTGATATTTTTTAGCATTGTTTGTGCTGTTTTGAAAATGAAGGCATTTTATTCTTGTTTTTTTTTCCCCCTTCACCGTCGCCCTGCCCGCTCTTCCTTCAGCTGGTTAGTCCATTAGCAGTTTCCATTCCACTGCCAACAACTGATGGATCGTACAGAATGTTTGACTGAACACATTGGCAGATTTTAAAGTATACGTGGAAGATGATTCTCTGTAGAAAGTGAGTTTTTTTTTTTTTTTAACGCATTAAATTGTTTTTTCTGGAAAGTGATTGACAGTAATGGGGTTAAAGATACCTGGAAGAAATACACAGAGAAGTTCCTGAATAAGTAGAGTGAATTGGATAATGAAGTTCAGAAGAGAGAAAGTAGAAGGGCAGAGTTAAAGTTTTCAAAAGATAAGATGGCTGAAGCACTGAAAAAAAATACAATGACAGGCAGAGCAGAGGAGAGGCGAGGCGAGGGAAATGAGGACGGCAGAGGGAGGCTGGCAGACTTGTGTGATATGATGGAGTGTGAAGGGAGGATTCCTGACGACTGGGAATAGACGGGCATTCATTCAAGAATACAAAGGAAAGGCTGATATGCTGAAGCGTGGGGCCATAGAGAGTGTCACACGTGTGTCGGAGGACCTCCTCATGGGCTTGGTCGAGGTATATGATAACCCGCCATGGTGACAGGGGGCGCTGTCGCTAACATCCTATGCTCCACCTGTCCCCGCCCAGTGAGGGCACTTAGCCCTGCCCCTTCAGGTTCATCCGCTATACAAAACCCAGCTGCGTCTTCAATGACCAGGGCAACCCACCAGACCCTTATTTCTGCGGCTGAGAGCCGAATCTATTTGTTAATAGTTCACTTACGGGCTGCTAACATGCGTAATGGCGAGAGGTGATACTTTTGTTGGATTTTTTTTTGTTTCGTTAAATGGGACGACCATTTCATTTCTATCCTGCACAACCTGTCATTCCTGCACCCACAAGACTCATTATGGCCCATCACATTAACCTCTGTGGTGATGAAGTGTCCTGGAGTAACTCTCACATGCAGTGGAAAAACCGAGTGACCTTTCAAACCTGAGTTTTTTTTTAGTTTTTGGAGTTACTGGGTCTTTCCTGATGTTATAAGGTAGCAGTGATGGCCAAATATTAAAACATTAGAACAATCTGGACGAGAAGAGGCCATTCAGCCCAACAAAGCTCACCAGTCCTGTCCATTTAATTCTTCTAAAAAACATCAAGTTGAGTTTTGAAAGTCCCTAAAGTCTTACTGTCTACCACACTGCTTGGTCTCTTATTCCAAGTGTCTATCGTTCTTTGTGTAAAGAAAAATTTCCTACTGTTTGTGTGAAATTTCCCCTTCACAAGTTTCCAACTTTGTCCCCGTGTTCTTGATGAACTCATTTTCAAGTCACCGTCTCTATCCACTGGACTAATTCCCTTCATCATTTTACACACTTCACTCAGGTCTCCTCTTAGTCTCCTTAAGGCTCAGCTCTTTTAATCTTTCCTCATCACTCATCCCCTGTAGTCCTCTAATCAGCCTAGTCGCTCTTCTCTGGACTTTCTCTAGTGCTGTTATGTCCTTTTTGTAGCCTGGAGACCCAAACCTGCACACAGGACTCCAGATGAGGCCTTACCAGTGTGTTATAAATCTTGAGCAGAACCTCCTGTGACTTGTACTCCACACATCAAGGCGCTATATAACCTGACAGTCTGTTAGCCTTCTTCATTCTGAACCCTTCATTCTGAACACTTTCTGGCAGTCAATAGCTTAGAGTCCACTATGACTTCTCATAAGGCGTACTGTTGATTTTCAGACCTCCAATTGTGTATTCAAACCTAACATTTTCACTTCCTACGTGTAAAACTTTACATTTACTGAAATTAAATTTCATCTGCTGCCACAAATCTGCCCAAGCCTGTCTGCTGTCCAAGTCTCGTAATCAGCCTAGTCGCTCTTCTCTGGACCTTCTCTTGTGCTGCTGTATCTTTATGGAGACCCAATCTGCACACAGGACTCCAGATGAGGCCTCACCAGTGTGTTATAAAGCTTGAGCAGAACCTCCTGTGACTTGTACTGCACACATCAAGGCGCTATATAACCTGACGTTCTGTTAGCCTTCTTAATGGCTTCTGACAGTTGATAGTGTCGATTCCACTACGACTCCTAAATCCTTCTCATAAGGTGGACTCTCGATTTTCAGATCTCCCATTGTGTATTCAGACCTCACATTTTGACTTCCTACATGTAATACTTCACATTTACTGACATCAAGGCGCTATATAACCTGACATTCTGTGAGCCTTCTTAATGGCTTCTGTACACTGACTGGAAGTCCATCCATCCATCCATTATCCAACCTGCTATATCCTAACTACAGGGTCACGGGGGTCTGCTGGAACCAATCCCAGCCAACACAGGGCACAAGGCAGGAAACAAACCCCCAGGTGAGCGCCAGCACACCGCAGGGCACACACACACACACCAAGCACACTCCAGGGATAATTTAGAATCACCAATGCACCTAACCGGCATGTCTTTGGACTGTGGGAGGAAACCCACACAGACACGTGGAGAACAGGGAGGACCCGGGAAGCGAACCTGGGTCTCCTAACTGCGAGGCAGCAGCGCCACCGTGCCGCCCTGTCTGGGAGTCGATAATGTCAAATCCACTGGACTAATTCCCTTCATCATTTTGCACACTTCAACCAGGTCTCCTCTTCATCTCCTTACGGCTCTGCTCTTTTAATCTTTCCTCATCACTCATCCCCTGTAGCCCCGTAATCAGTTAATTAATCAGTCAAGTTAATTAAAATTAAGGCAGAAGAAGTTAATTAGCAGCAAAAACTGGTCACTAATGAAGAAGATGGTTAGAATGAAAACCTGCAGCCAGGCCTGGAGTTTGATGCCCGTGGTTTACAGGATTGTCCCAGAGCCCTTTCTATTGTTGGAAGGCTGCTCAGTTAGTAGGTAAGAACCCTGATCTTTAATCTTGTTCCTCCTTTTTTTATATATATGCACTAAGAGATTATTTTGATTTTTTTTTAACATCTCTGATTTTTGCCTATTTTTCTTTTTTTACCTTCTGTACCGTGACAGACAGACACACTCGATTTATCAAGAAATCACTTTTTCATTACTCTTTTCTTCATACTGGTAGTGTTGTACATTCAAGTAATACAATCACTTCAAACTGTGATATTCAAATTACGTCCTGATACCGGGACTCGTACACCAGGCAGTGTCCGTTGGTGGTGGTAAGCAAAATCAAACCCCATCTCTTTAAACTTTAATAAAACACTCCCATTGCCAAAAGCTACAGTATAAAACAACATTAAACACAACTGTTTGAAGCCCAAAATGAAGGAAATTAGAATTAACAAGTCTTAATTTTAGGGGCAGAGCATCCTGGGACGTCAGTGCCGCCTGTCGCTACATCACCTTGTTTTTAAATGACTTTTATGACTAAACGTTTATTTGTTTTAGATATAACATCTGCAGAATCTCTGCTTTCTTCCCAGTTGATTCTGGGGTCCGTCAGCGGTCTGTTCTGCTCCTACTCTGTTCAATGCTGGCATGGACTGGGCATTGGGCAGGGTAGTGGGATCCAACGGTTGGGGGGCATCTGTTGGTGAAGAGAGATTCACTGATCTTGACTTTGATCTTCGCGGAGTCAATGGAGGCTCTGATCGGGGGTCTCGAGAGACTGAGCGAGGGGTCTGAGTGTCCTGATAAAAACCAAGAGCCAGGCCTTTAATGACCTCTTGGGCACAGCAGTGTGTCTGTCTGCAGAGAGAGTGTCGACCTCGTCATTGAGAGGTTTACTTACCTCCGCAGTGACATTCAAGTCTCTGGTGACTCTTCCTATGAAGCCAGTAGACGGATTGGGATAGCATGGGGGGGTCATGAGGTCAATGGAAAGGGGTCTGTGGTTATCCCGATATCTCAGCAAAAGGACAAAAGTCCAAGTCTTTAGAGTCCTGGAGCTCCCTGTTTTGTGAGACATGGACGCTATCCAGTGACCTGAGATGAAGACTGGACTCCTTCAGTACTGTGTGTGTCACTTCAGAGGGTCCTTGGGTCCCGCTGGTTTGACTTTGTGTTGCTCACAGAGTCCTGTTTGAGGCACATGACCTGCATTGTGAGGGAGCGTCAGTTACGGCACAATGGTCATGTGGCGCCATTACCCGAGGGTGACTTAGCTTGCAGGATCCTCATTGTTGAGGCCAAGGGGACACCCACGTAACAACTGGCCGCAGCAGATAGATGGTCATTTCTGGGGGGTGGGACTGGGCCGAGTGTTTGCCAACTGGGTTCCTGAGCTGTTTTGTCATGTGGTGGGTGTGCCAACACGCTGTACCAGTGCCTGCTCCCCAACCTGACCTGATCATCCTCGTCTTGGACTTTGGTCCTGGGTGGTCCCGAGCTACTAGATGGTTGTCTGCCTCGAGAGGTGGTCGGCGACATCAATGTCTATCAACAACCTGAATATTTTTGGGTGACCCCAAACTTCTGAATGGTAGTGTATTTATTTTTTCAGAAATAACTTTTCAGAGCTGCCCATTTGGTGACATAAATAATTAAAAACAATAAATAGATAATAGACCTTTGAGAAACAGAAATGGAAAATGTGATGTGGCTGAATACGAACCACGGCCACTTCCTTCTAATAAATAATTGGTCCCCATGGGTTATGGATTATTGAAGAATGTGCTTTTATTAGGAAAGAGGGAATTAAATGCGGCAAAGCGAAGGCCAATCGTAAAAAGGTCACTAAAGGCTACAAAAGGTTACCGCCATTGCAGATCTGTAGGTTACGAAAGACGCGGCCGCCGAGCGGAGAAGAGGTCTTCTTTTCAACCCTGAAAGGTCGTTTACATCCGCCGAGCACTTAGCTGCTCTTTCATACATTATCTTAATAACAGACCCAGAGGCATATTTAAGATCAATACGTTCACGAGAGAAAGGAAACGGCTTGATTAGGAAAGCACTTGCACAGTGAAAATGCCAACAGTGAGCGCACAAAAGGTCCCAAAGACGGACAGGAGACAATTTCTGTGCATTTGGCTTCACACGGTCACAGGCCACGCCATTCATGGTGGTCAAGGCAGCCCTGACGCTAAAAGTCTGAGGCACTGGAAATGGTGACAACATCTGAAATAAAAACCCTTGTAATTATGTGCTTCTTATTGATTTGAAATACTTCTTTTAAACAGTAGGGAAACAGTACGAGAAAAAAAAATGTAATGAAGAGCTCCTCAGTTTTTGTAAGAAACGAAGGTTTACACCAGTGATGGGTAATCACGGCCTGATTGCATTAATATACAGTCGGTCACATTAAAGGTTATTAATTAGTAGTAACAGAAAAGCCGAGACTCGCAACAGGAGAGAGACGTAGCTGTCACAATGGCGTGGCGATTACTACCGTCGCGTGAAAAAGTAAGTGCACCTCGTGGTAAATCACTGACTTTTAAAACATATTTGGACAGACAGGCCGTCGATCTTCGGATGAAGGTGTTATACTTGAACTCTTTTAGGGCTAATTTGTTATTCCTTTTATCCCCAGGGCTGAATATTTTTCCCACACATACAGTGGGTATACAATACAATACAATTTATTTTTGTGTAGCCCAAAATCACACAAGAAGTGCCGCAGTGGGCTTTAACAACCCCTGCCTCTTGACAGCCCCCCAGCCTTGACTCTCTAAGAAGACAAGGGAAAAACTCCCAAAATAAAAAAAAAACCCTTGTAGGGAAAAAATGGAAGAAACCTCGGGAAAGGCAGTTCAAAGAGAGACGCCTTTCCAGGGGTATAGAAAAGAATCCCCCCCTTCGAAATATTCCCATTTGTTTGGCTTTACAGCCTGTGGCAAAGGCGCTATATAGGCATCAACCCGACACAGACTGATAACGAAGGCACATGTAGAAATAAATAAAAAAGGGTTTTTATTTTTCTTCAGCCGTAGGGCACATCGTCCCCATGTCCCACAGGCCCAAAACAACACACAAAGTAAATCATCCCAAACCACATTTTTCTTCCTCCACTACTCCTCCCAGGCAGCTTCGTCGTCCTCCTCCTCCTCCTCTTGCCGACTCTGGTGCCCTGAGTGGTGGCTGCAGGCTCCTCTTCTAGCACCCCCAGAAGTGTGCCAGGTGCTCACTGACCTACTTCAGGCTGCACTTCCGGGGGTGGCTGCAGTGCGTCCCACAGGGGCTCGTTAAGCCATGCAGTGGACATGGAGCCCAACAGGGATGAGCTCCAGTGTTCCACCATTGTGGCCCCGATGCAACCCAGGGGGCTTGCCACCAAATGTTCCGGGGGATGTAGTGTGCATCCCATGGCTGCTCCCCCAGATCCAGTATCAAAGGGGCGTCCCGGCCGGGCATGGGTCTCGGCCGTCTGCTACAAGCCTTAAATGAAAACACACAAACCAATATTTTTCCCAGCTTTACTTACTCAATGTAATCACTAACATCCAAGTGAAGGATATCACAGCTACAGTTCAGAAGAATTTTAAAAAATCAAAAACAAGAAATCCTGAGATGAATAAAGGACCCCCTCCGCCCCCCACCAAAACTCAGTCAGGTGTAAGTGCCCACCATTTCCATTGCGGTTACTGGCTTCCTTCTACTGTTGATCAATTGTCATCATCAAGTTCTTCCATGTGAGCCCTGAATACCATGAGGACTGATTGAGGTCATTTATGTCATGTAGAATGCCTAGAGGGGGCTGGGCGGGTGGCCTTGGAGCCCCTGCAGATTTGATTTTATTTTTTCTCCATCCGTCTGGAGTTCTTTTTTTGTTTGTTTTTTCTGTCCTCCTTGGCCATCGGACCTTATTTTTATTCGATGTTAATTAGTCAGTCATTTCCAAACCCGCTGTGTTCCCTAATTTTACTTTTTATATTTTTTCTTTTTCTTCATCCTGTAAAGCACTTTGAGTGCCATCATTTGTATGAAAATGTGCCACAAAAATAAATGTTGCTGTGGTTGTTCTACTGTGTGACGACGCCTGAACAAATGTGACCTTCATGGTAGAGTCAGCAGAAGAAAACCTTTCCTGTGTCCCAGCCACAAAATTCAGAGCCTGAAGTTTGCAAATGAACATCTAAACAAGCCTGATGTGTTTTGGAAACAAGTCCCATGGACTGATGAAGGTGATGATGATGATGATGATCGCTTTGTTTCAGATCCACTGTGGTGGCGCACAGAGCCAGATTGATGACAATGGTGTCGCTGTCCGCCTACCTCTGGACCTGACTGACTAGAGCATGAGTGGCTGAGGGATCAGAATGAGAAGCTCCCACTTGTACTTCATTTCCTTTGTTCACTAATCTCCACTTCTGCCATTGTGTTTATAAAGAAAAAAAAAATAAATACAAACGGCTTCTTCTGACTCGAGCAGCATTTAAGAGAAAGCAGAATTGTCAGCAGACGGCATCTTAAGCCTGACCTGGCAGACTATTTTTAACAAACGCTCAGTGGATTGGCCTAATGCGCTCATATTCTGCACTGGAGAAACATTTTGATGCGATTCCGCACATCTCCCGGCTTTCTTTGTGCGAGATGCTCTAAATACAGTAATTGCTGAATTGCATTCTCTGCACTACGCGTCCGCGTGAGCAATTACTCACTTGTGCATTGCCTAAGCTCTAAGAATAGGCCTTTACAGTCTGAGCAGGTCTGCAGAATAATCTCCGGGGAGCGTAAGATGATTAGCAAGTGATGACACTCGGATACTTTACAGCATGACCGCAGACATCCATATATCAATTTTTCTGAACTTGTCTTTCTCACTTTGGACGCAAGGGAGGAATTGAGATGCCAGCCCATCATGGAGACACACTTAACAGTACCTGCACACCCACCCTCACTTCATGAAGAAGCCCCCTGAATGCAACCAACCTGTGCAATGTTTGGACACAGAAGGAAATTCAAGTAGACGGAGAAAATCTACACAGACATAGGAAGACTCTAAGCGCTGTACTGTAGATATTGAGTGGGCCAGGCTTTGAATCAAAGTCTCTAGAGCTATAAAGGCAGCAGCACTAGCCAACCGTGCCACTTTGCAAGCTCAACAAAATGAAGCAAAACTTCAAAGGGTATCTGGCATTTCAGTTTTCAACTAGTGAAACACACAGACCTCCGCTCTCATGCGTTTCTCCGTCTTAGTCATTATTTCATTCTGTATTCCCTAATTGACGCTCACAAGACTGCAGTTCTTTTTATGGTGTTCTTCTTCATGTCATTGGCCTTTGCGATTTGCTTGATGCTCAGCAGATGGTGATACTCTTTTTTTCTTCTTCTTATTACAGTGTTCTTTGTCATGTCATTGGCCTTTGCGATTTGCTTGATGCTCAGCAGATGGCGCTACTCTTTTCTTCTTCCTATTACGGTGTCCTTCATCATGTCATCGGCCTGGATTTCTCAACTTTGCCATCCTCTCGTTCTATATCCCACAGTTGACATTCAGCAGGTGGTGCTGCTCGTGTTCTTTTTCTTTTTAGTACAGTGTTCTTCTTCACATCGTTGACCTTTGTGATTTGCTTGATTCTAAGAAGATACCTCTACTCTTTTTCTACTTCTTCCTATTATGGTGTTCTTCATCATGCCATCGGCCTGGATTTCTCAAATTTTGCCATCCTCACATTCCATAACCCACACTTGACATTCAGCAGGAGGCGCTGCTTGTCTTCTTTTTTTTTCTGATTCCAGTGTTCTTTGTCACGTCATTGGCCTCTGCAATTTGCTTGATGCTCAGCAGATATTGCTGGTCTTCTTTTTCTTTCCACAATGTCACTTCATTTGCAGATTACTTTACTGTAATGAACCCACATGAACAGGTGCTGAGGATGCAGTAAACTGTTTTTTTTTTTTTTTTTTTACTTTCCAGAATGTTTTAGGTCATAAGCTTTTGATCAAGACCAAGGTTAAAGGTTCTAGTTGCAGTGGTTATATGCAGATCTCCTGTTGTATGCATTTCTCCAGCTTTGTCATTCTTGCATCCTATATCCCACAGTAGATGTTCTTCGTCACATCATTGACCTCTGTGATTTGCTTGATGTTCAGCAGATGTTGCTTCATTTGTGGATTCCTTTGCCATAAAGTACCCACAAGTGCAGATCAGTTTGCCGATGTTGCAACATCCTGAATATTTCTGAAATCCCAGAATGTATCAGGTTTGATTAAGACCAAGACTGAGGTTCTATCTCCAGTAGTTTTATGCAGACCTCCAGTTCTGTGCATTTCTCCATCTTTGCCATTCTTGCATTTTATATCCCATACTTGACGTTCAGCAGATGGCGCTGCTATTTTTCTTCTTCTTCTTATTCCAGCATTCTTTATCACATCACTGACCTCTGTGATGTGCTTGACGTTCAGCAGATGTTGGTGGTCTTCTTCATTTGTGGGATCCCTTTCCTATAATGAACCCACAAACACAGGTCAGATTTCTGAGGCTGCATCTACCAAAATGTTTTTAATTTCCTGAAAGTATGAGGTCATATACGTTCGATCAAAACCAAGATAATCAAATTCTTGCCCCAGTAGTTATATGTGGACCTCCGGTTGCATGGATTTCTCAAACTTTGCCATCCTTGCATTCTATATCCTGCATATGACATGCAGCAGGTGGCGCTACTCTTCTTTATCTTCTTCTTCTTATTATGGTGTTCTTCGTCATGTCATCGGCCGGTTCCATGGATTTCTCCATGACTACAAGGGGTCTTTCCACCAAACTATAGCTTGAGAATAGGATGGAGTTTCTACAAACAAAAAAATGATTAAAAGAGGGACCTCCACTTCCCCCATTCGATGGAAAGTTTGAGGTTCTGGGAGTTGCCATTTACCAAGTGGGTCCACCACCCCCAACTGCTCGATGAAATGTCCGAGTATCCGTGAGCTTAAATCAAGTGTGAGAAATACCACATTGCACTAAATCATCCGTAGTCCGTGTACTGCATTTTGAAAAGCACAATCAACTCTAAATGAAGGAGATAAATCGCCCAAAGGCATGTAGGGGGTCTTAATACGGCCTTGTGAATGCTGTACACATTTTGGAAATTTCAAAATCTCCTACTGAGTTCTCAAAAAGTTCCATCAAATCCTCAACGATCCCACACACCTCTGTGGCACTGAACAGATTCTTATAATGTCGAAATAAAACATCCAGATATACGAGACTGGAGCACACGTCCATCACTGACATGGCAGATTCATATAAGCCACTGTACAGGAGGCTTTTTTAGTTTATGTATGTATGTATGTTCCATTTAGGTATACATGTTGAGGTTCACATATATGTGGTTCCTTATACTATATTTCTCTTTTCACATATTTTTATATTTAAAATTTTATTTATGTAAGTATTTGCTGATGCACAAATAAAATGAATTTCCATATATTGGATAATAAAGTTAAACACGGAGTTGAAGTTGGCGTTGTTAAATTTGAAATTGGAATTAAAGTTGAGGTTGAAGTTGAATTTAAACTCGGAGTTGGAATTGGAGTTAATTTTATACTTGAGGTTGAAGTTGGAGATAGAGGCGAAGTTAAACTCAGATTTGAAGTTGAAAATATACTTAGAACATGTAGCTGGAGTGAAACTCGGAGTTGAAGTTGAATTTAAACTCAGATTTGAAGCTGGATTTAAAGTTGAAGTTGGAGGTGAATTTGTAGCTGAATTTGAATTTAAACTTGGAGTTGAATTTGGAGTTGAAGTTAAACTTGGACTTGAATTTAGAGTTGGAATTCAAGTTGAGGTTGAAGTTGCAGATGAACCTGAAGTTAAGCTCAGAACTGAAGTTGAAGTTAGATTTAAAGTTAAAGCTGAGGTTGAAGTTGAAGGTAAACTCAGATTTGAAGTTGGATTTAAAGTTGAAGTTGGAGCTGAATTTAAACTCGGAGTTGGAATTGGAGTTAATTTTATACTTGAGGTTGAAGCTGGAGATAGAGTTGAAGTTAAACTCAGATTTGGAGTTGGAGCTGAAATTAAACTCGGAGGTGAAGTTGTAGCTGAATTTGAATTTAAACTCAGATTTGAATATGGAGATGGAGTTGAAGTTGTAGCTGAATCTGAAGTTAAACATGGAGTTGAAGTTTGAATTTTGAATTGATTTAAAGCTGAAGTTGAGTTTGAAGTTGGAGTTAAACTTGAAGTTGACATTGAAATTGAAATTAAACTCAGAGTTGAGGTTCCATTTGGAGTTAAAGTTGGAGTGGAGCTGAGAAACATTGGCAAATTTGTGAACTCATCTCTCTTGAAACAAGGAAACATTCTGTGTGTCCTCCACTACAACTTAGTTTATTGTTTCAATTGACCTTGTCAGCAGTTACTTCAACTTGTAAATGTTTTATATTAATTTCTTTTATTAATTCCGTGGCTGCTCCTCATGGCAAAATGGGTGGCAGTTGAAGGCAAGTGCCTTGGCATCTGATCCCCGGATACTGAGCCATTCCCTACTGAGATGCTGATGACAGCAACAAACAGTAAAGCGCACGACAAGCCAACAGAAAGACGACGTCAAGAAGGCACAGCTTGCTATCTCGATGAAGTTCAATTCCTCTACCACCCTCTACTAGTAAAAAGACCGGAAAGCAAATAAGCCAGTAGACTGTTATGGTTCTGGCGTGATGCCGGCCGTTCTACTTGAGTGTTGCCTGTTTGTTTATTTTTATAAAGTATGTTGTCAAAATCTTTTTTTTCTTCTTTGTTAAATATTTTCTAATGATCTTTTTGTTTTGTAATTATGTTTGTTTCCCCTTTGTCCCCTTTATGTTGAGCCACGGGGAGAAGGGCCTCCCGATGTCAGAGGCAAGCAGCTAATGGGGGTGCCACTGGAGCCCCTCTTTAAGAGCTCATCAGGCCCCCCCAAGCCAGCCGCTCAGACATCATCGTTCACTTTTGTTTTTCTTTTCCCGTCATACACTCGAGCATCAGGGTTCGTTCATTTTGAGTGACGCAGTTTCCATTTCCTGTTGACTGGAGGAGAACTCTCCGGAAGACTAATGATGTCACTTCCTGACAGAACGATGCCAGCTCCGCCCCTTCCACTTCCTCCTCAACATAAACAACCCTCCAAAAGAAAATCCACCATCCGTCTAGAGCCCGACCTCAGACCAGTGTCCGTTATTACAAGCCATTGGCGGGTGACAAGAGCCTTCTGACCATTCATCGTGCGGAGTTCTTTCGGCCATCTTGGGCATCAAATGGGGCGTCCATTGAGATCCCTCTGCCTTCTTCTGCACACTTACCCATTTGACACACATCCTGTTCACCCCAGACGTAGCAGCCCATCATTTTCAAGTATCCAGTCGTTCGATAAATAGACGTTTTGCTAATAGGCCACGTTTGGTAAATAAACCCAGCAATAATAGAAATTGCAGCGACGTGCTGTCGATCCCTTCGTGATATTTTTTTAACTGAGGAAAAAAAATGATTCTCTCCCATGAAAGAGGTCCACGACAAGCCCACAGGCTGCTTACCGATGTGTTTAATTTGTTTGAAAGTTTGCAATTTTGAAATGCGACTGAACTAACTGGAAATTGAAACAAAGCCAAGAATCGTCCTCTGATTCGGAACAAAGCAAAATGGACGCCTGTAGCGTCGGAGGTCAAAAACGAGGGCGGTCATGGTGGATCCCATGAGAGAAGGCCCTCAAGTGCAGAAGGAGCAAACATGAAGGTCTAGGCTGGAGGACGAGGTTTGAGTTCGTGGAGGCTGGCAGTAGAGGCTTTGCCCGGGCAAGCTGCACTCGGCATCACGGTTTAAAGTCATTGTCTTGGATTATAAGGGGTGACCCGGCTGGCACCCCGACACTTTCTACACAGGACACGCGTCCTTCCAAATCCGTCCACAATGGATTCTCATGAAGCTACTGTCTGTGTTTCTGTGGAAAAATTAATAAAACTCTTTCCAGTTCATCGGATCTTAAAGGATTCAGATGCACAGGTTTGTTAAAATTGAAAGCCAAAAGCAAGAAACGCTAAACATGCAGACGTGTAGAAAACTCCTGCCAGTGGGCACACAAAGCTGATATGGCCAGCAAGGACGACAATCAACAGAAGAGGCTGCTGTTTACATTTGAATTCAAATGAATGGATGCCACAATTACTCGGCATTTACATCTCCAGCCGGTGCTGCTGTATCCACACAAAGTGGCCGAACTCCTGCCTAATGACCCCATAAACAGAATAAATGGAGTTTACAGTTTTCACTCTCAAACAGATTTTCCCCTCATTTCGAGCAGACAAATGCAAACACGAGCTTGTCTCCTCCGCTTAAATCCGGCGCTTCACGTCAATAGTGAGTAACAGACGGATGAATAGAACGCATTACTGAACATTAGGCTCCATAGCAAAAGAAGACTCCAGAGAGACTCCTCTATCATAACGTGCAAAGATGAAGGAAAATGGAAAAAAAACGAGCAGCGGGCATCTGAATGCAAACGACTCGGGTTTTACTCCTTTTGCGGTGCCAGTTTCTCACCTGGCACAATACAAGTGAAAATTAACAGGAATGCTGGAATGTTTAGAAATGTCAAGTGTGCCATGCGATGAGTCCTACTGCCAGGAATGCAAAGGACACTCATTGGGTCACATGGGACAGAGGACGCTTTCAGCAGGGATGACATCCAGCGAGAGGTGTGTGACACCCCTCCAAATGGGTGGAGTTTGCCACTTGGTGCCAAGCCCTGTCACTGCAGAGGATGCATGGACTCCAGTCAATTCAATTCAGTTTTGTGAGGCTCTCTTCACCGAGTGCTGGCACAGAGCGCTGTGACGAGTTCTCAGGCAAAATACAAGTACAGACTTCACTAATTACATAATTAGTAGTGACAGGCATTTCGATTCAGATTTTTTTTTTCAAACTACTAAAGGAAGTGAAAAATTTCATTTGAGTTTCCCTTAAAAAAAAAAAAAAAATTTGTGGTTGTGGTTCCCCTTGAATGAATTGCAAATACTTATTACATTATATTTTAATCATGCTGATAATTCATATTGATACAAACCTCCTTCATAACATGAAGCATAGCAAAATAGTATTAATGCATAATTGAAATAAAGCACTAAATTTGAGAATCATTAAGTGAATTGGACTTGTGCAGCTCATTCTCAGGTAATGATTCAGTTCACAAATCAAATATTGAGAATTCGGTGTCTTGTTCTTGAGTAATCATTCCATTTCATGAGTCAAATGAATGAGAATCATGTGATATGTTTGCGAATCTAATGAACAAGAATGTCATAGTGCATTCTCAGGTAATGATGCAATTCACAGATCTAATTATCGAGAATTGTGTGACTCGTTCACGGGTAATGATTCAGTTTGCGAATCAGATAAGTGAGAATTTACCTTCCTGAGTAAGCATTCAGCTCATGAATGAAATACTGAGAATCATGTGTCTTGCTCTCAGGTAATGATTCAGTTCATAAATCAAATGAAACAGAATTTTGTGACTCGTTCCTGGCGATTCATTTTCCAAATCAAATGAACAAGAATTGTGTGACATTCTCAGGTAATGATTCAGTTGACAAATCAAATATTGGGCATTGTGTGTCTTACTCTTGGGTAATGATTCAGTTCATGAGTAAAATTAATGAGAATCATGTTATATGTTTGCGAATCAAATGAACAAGAATGTCGTAATTCATTCTCAAGTAATGATTCAGTTCACAAATCTAATTATCGAGAAATGTGTGACTTGTTCTCAGGTAATGATTCAGCTCACAAATCAAATATTGAGAATTCTGTGTCTTGTTCTTGGGTAATGATTCCATTCATGAATCAAATGAACGAGAATGGAGTAATTCATTCTCAGGTTATATTTCAGTTCACAATTCCAGTTATTAGGAATTGTGTGACTCGTTCACGGGTAATGATTCAGTTTGCAAATCAAATAAGTGAGAATTTGGTGACCCGTTCCTGAGTAAGGATTCAGTTCACGATTCAAATACTTAGAATCATGTGTCTTGCTCTCAGGATAAGATTCAGTTCATGAGTCAAATGAACAAAAAATGTGTAACTCATTATCCGGTAATGATTCAGTTCACAAATCAAATATTGAGAATCACACATCTTGTTCTCGGGCAATGGTCCAGTTCACGAGTCAATTGAACGAGAATCACTGATTTGTTTGTGAATCAAATGAACAAGAATGGTGTAACTCATTCTTGGGCAATGATACATTTCACAAATCTAATTATCAAGAATGGTGTGACTTGTTTGGTTTACAAATCAACTGAATGAGGATTTTGTGCCTCGTTCCTGGGTAAGGATTCAATTCATGAATGAAACGAATGAGAATCGTGTTACTCATTCTCAGGCAATGATTCACTTCATAAATCAAATACTGAGAATCGTGTGACTTATTCTCGGGCAATAATTCAGTTCATAAATCTAATTATCAAAAATTGTGTGACTTTTTCTTTGGTAATTTGTGACTTCTTCCTGGATAATGATTCAGTTCATAAATCAAATACTGAGAATTGTGTGTCATCTTCTCGGGTAATGATACGGGGTTCTTGAATCAAATGAATGAGAATCACCTGCACTTTTAATTAGCCTACTGATTCGCTGGGCCTCCCCTGAAGTGAAGTTACCAGCCCAGCACACCACGGTGGCCATCACAGAGTCGTAGAAGATGTGAAGGATGTCACTTCCACACATTAAAGAAGCACAGTCTTCTAAGGAAGAAGAGCCTGCTCTGCGCATTCTTCTCTAGTTGGCCTGTTTCATGAGACCAAACCAACCTTTCACTAAAATGGACCCCCAAGTACTTGTAGAATTGGACCACCTCCATATCCACATCCTTGAAGAGTGACCATACACACAGAGGCTCTTTGGTGGGGAGAACTTCAGTAAGCAGTCCCTTGGTTTTGCTGATGTTAAGATGCAGACAATTGTCTTTCTGTACCAAAAGACAAAGTTCTCCCCTGATTCCTCTCCTTTGTCTCATCTCTCTTTACCAACAGAACCCACAAGAGTGGAATCAACTGAGATTTTCTACAAGTGACGTGACCTGCTGTTATATTTGTAGTCTGAGGTGTACAGAGTGAAGAGAGAGGCAGACATGCCTGTTCCTTGTGGTGCTCACACAGTCCTCGAGTCTCACAAACTGTGGCCTGGCAGACAGATGGTCCATCATCAGGACACCAGAGTCCCATTCACCTGCATATCTCTGAGTTTACCCCTTAAGAGGGATGACTGGATGGTACAGAAGGCGCTAGACAAATCAAAACACATCATCCTAGAAGTGCTTGTGGAGCAGATCGATAATTGCAGCCTCCAGTCTTTGTTTGATAGGTAAACTGCAGTGGGTCCAGGTGGTCTACCATAAGAGGACCCATACCATCCAGGACCATCCTCTTAAAGCTCTTCCTGATGTGAGACGTACCGTAAGTGCCACTGGTGTGTAGTCATCAGGTGAAGAGGTGCCTGCCTTCTTGTGAACATAAGCTAATGAGACCTAACCTAACAATACATTTCATTTGAATGATAATAAGACCCCAGGGTCTGGTAGGGTCTCACCATTCGACTACTGAATCATCTAACTATGATGTCTGAAACAATCTTTTATGGGCAGATACCGAGAAATCCGCTGTCTTTTAAATATGCATTTCTGGATTTGAAATGAAAAGCCATTACACCAGAAAACAAGCAATTACTCGAAAACATTTGCTACCATAAAAGTCTTTACGTTATTAATTGCCATCACCAGAATTTAAAACGGAATGATCTTGTAAAGGAGAGATGTCGACAGGAACATTTTTATAACGTTGGTTTGGCAGCAGACCATAATTTCTGCCTCGGCTCAATGAAACATGCTACGCTGCTGCGTATTGTTATTATCACTCAAAGAGAACATTAGCATATAGAAGAGCAACCTGTGCTGTGCGGTTTGTATGCGGGCCCAGTACGTGTGCATTTTATTTATTTTTTTCTTTTCTACGACGTATGAATAAACGGAAATGTACACATTTCTTTTGTATTATCTTGTAAGATGCAAGCTGTTGCTCAGTTTCAGTATTCCAAAAATATGTAAAGGCTCACCTTTGTGTTTGGCTTCCATAATTGTTATCATAAGAGTCATAGGCTTGGTCGTCGTATCCGCCATCATACCCATCATCGTATCCCTAAGGGGGGAAAAAACAAAAGCAAATCGGATTAGTCAAACAGCTAGTGGTCTCACTGCATGTATTACATACACAGTATGTCTGGAGGCCACCGGGAGTGCTTAAAAGTGGGTGGGGACAATTAGACGCCTCACTGAGTGTCACATTTCTAAACCAATCCGATGCCTTGTGGAGGCGGAGCTCAAAGCAGTGGGCGGTGATTTTGAACTGCAAAAGATCAGAGGTGCTCTTGTTCACCCAGTCAGAAAGATGGCAAACTTCTGAATGACAAACTACCACAAAAAAAATCCTATTAGATATACCGTATATACTGGTGTATAAGTCGGGTCTTCAAACCTGAAAAATCGATCATAAAAGCAGACCCCAACTTCTTGCTTCTTCCGATCTCACACCAGTTTCTCAGACACATTGAATTTTTTTGCAGCAGCACAGTTACCAATTTCTTTTGCTACTTCAATGACTTTTAATTTAAAACCAGCTTCATATTTTCTTCTGATCAAATGTTCCATCGTAGATATGATGCTCTTACGATAAAGGTGTATGAGGGTGCGGAATACAAAAAACACAAATCAGTGCAAACGTCGCTTTGCAACAGTTCGGGTATTACCGTGTGGTCACGTAGGCACAATATATATAAAAAAAAAAAGGCCGTGTGCTCCGTGGTTACCCTCTCAGGTAGGCAGTAGCATATCATAACCTCTTGGACCAATAGCGTGAGTTTTCCACATTCAACTTATACGACCGACATTATAAAATACCGGAAATTATACGATAAAATCAAGTCCCGACTTATCCGCAGGAGAACTTAAACACAAGTATATACAGTATGCATGTGTGTCATGTGTGCAGAGAGCACATTGCATGTTTTAAAAATAAACATAACCTGTTGCAGTAGGTTAGGGTTGGAAAAACCAAATAAGAAATGTATGCAGTTGTATCATAAATGTTGTAAGCCACCTTAGATAAAGACATCAGCCTTAAGTGAACGATATGTTGTCCCAGGTGTGCTCTATGTTGTTCAGTGTTATGATGATAGTAAGCTTGAGAGAACTGGCAGCCATATTCACAAAAATATGAACTGCAAAATATGCATTTGAAGTAACGGCATCAAAAGGACTGCCGTTAAGAGAGCGGATTACGAAGAATCACAGGGGACGCAGATTTCACTACTCAAAACACCTAAATTGACAAATTTGCCTAACAACGCCAGTAAAGCACAAATGAGGCCGCACAACACCCACCTTCTGACTGCACATCTAAATGAATAATTAAAGGAAGTTTCCATGACCGTCTAATTGGTAATGGAAACATGCCGTGACAAAATGGCTGCAGTGTTCTATCACGCTGTGTATGCATAAACCACAATGCTTACCTAAACTCTGCTTGCTGCTGTTATGTCATATAGTGAGGCAATAGTAACAATGACAGAGAGATATCAGAGCATACAGAAGCAGTTCTCAAATGTGTGGAGCTGTGGCGGTCTGTGTGTGTCCATCTGTCTGCCATTATAATCTCCAAATTAATTGTTAAGCTTGCCACGCATGCGTGCCTGAGGATCGCCATCCAAGCACTCCCCAGGTATGTGATACCACCCTGGGCTGCCGCTAACTGTCTTGTCGTTTTCTTCCTCCACAGTTCTGAGAAGCCGCCCAGAGAGGGTAACTTGCTCTGCCCCTTCTGATCCCTAGACTACCAAAGAAAGATGGCCTGGAAGGAGGTGTCACTTAATAAGGAGACGACCTAAGCAAGGGGGCCCATAACAACTGACCCCACAGCAGAGCCAGATTAATGTTAACCACTCTCCTTACGTGGGAGTCGCTTTGGTTTCTGATGCTTTACACCATCGAGCGTTGTTTTTGTTAAGGACTGAAAGAAAACGGGGATGCGTGTTGTCAAGACCCTTCAATTACTTCAGTCAACTTGTGCTACTGAGCTCCTGGACAGATGTCAACTGTTTGACCTTTTGATTTCCTTTCAGTGTCAAGTCTTTTCTTAGGTTTCTTTTGCTGTGTCCCTGAACCCCAACTTGTTTAGTTTAGTGCACGGACAGAAGGGATTAGTGGTGAGTGTCTTAGGTAGAAGCCCTTTGAGCAGAGACTTTGCAACACCAGATTTCGCTACCAGTTTTGTCCCCAGATGTTATCCTAATTTGAAAATTCAGCCCCTCGAAACTAAGCAATCTCATGCTCATTACCACCGCCAAATAAACCTTCCGGTCAGGTAAATTATGCAGGTCAGTTAGGGTCAGGATTTGTAAATCATTTTTGAAGAACCAGACCACAGGTTTATACAACAGGATTGCAGGTTTGTGAGTCACAAAATTAGACGGCTCACCGAGTGTCACACTTCTAAACCGATCCAACGCCTAAGTCACAAAATCTGACGTCAGACCCCATTAGCCTTTTCATTTCTTGCTCCTTTGTTCTTTACTTGCTACATTTAATTTTAGGTGAGTGGAGAGCCGATAACTTTTCCAGCAGTAGTATCCAATCCTAAAAAGGGATTTTTTTTTGCTTTGCGCCTTTCCCCACCATAACCTATCATCTACGGGAGTGATAGCTTTAGATTCATCAAAAATTTCAATCTCCAGTTTTCGACGGATCTCAACGTTTTAGGGTCCCCTGATACCAAAAACATCGACTGTGTCACAGTTTCTTCAGGACGTTTTAGAGATAAGACGGCGGGATGGAAAAATACCAAACTCGAAACTTAAGGCTGTTATGAGATGACGATGTGCTGATTTGTTTGTGAGCAAAATCGTGCGAGAGAAAGAGGACCTCTAGAGGAACCCTCAAATACCGTAATTCTGCGATTAATGATGAATTCTTCTCGTCACTTGCTATCGTAATGACTTATTTTATGATCAGAAAGATCAGTATCAGATAAGTAAATAATTACTGAAATGTTATAGAAGAGCTTTGGTTACTTGGTTCCTAGGGTTGCTCACATCCAAATTATTTTTTTGTTCAGAAAGAATCAGGTGAAAGCCGTAAACTAGAGACGTGAAAGGATTGAAAACCGGGAATCAAATGAATCTTTTGATCAGAACAAGGGTGAAACAAGAATGGCTGCCGAGAGTTACGTAAAATAAGTCTTCAACCGGAAAAGTATAAAGATCCAATCTTGGATACAAGGACACACCGATATTTATGTGGACGCGTTGACAATGTCACATGTGGCACAACCTCGGGTGAATTTTTGGAATTGTCACCCTGAGAACCATCAATGCCGTTTTCGCCAGAGTAGAGTGAGGTCCGCAATGAAAACAAAATGGCGTTGAGTCATAAAGGTAAGAAGAAGTTGTTTTTTCGAGAAGACTTGGATCACAACAAAAAGGTCAAAAGTGAATTCTTTGGGCTTTAAAACCTCCTATGGAAGATGTAGGCTGACAAAAACATTACAAGAAAAAATTAAATAAAGAAATCATTTACAACAGTAGCAGTGATACTAGTTATGGCAGTGTACAAAAAATACGACATGTAGAAATGGCAAGAACCTGACCTGACTGGGGCTCTAGCGTGTCACAGGGCAGAAATAACTGTGTCTGTGACGTCACCCGTGTCTCCTCGCTATGTAATAATAATAATAAATACAGGTCAAATTCTGTTACAACGAACTCCCAGGGACCTAAAAAATATTTCCTTGTAACGAAAATATCGTTGTAATGAGATTCTGTATTTGTCACTATTGTGCTTTCTTTAACTTGCGTCCAGGCGTCTACAATCATTTCAATAGCTTCTTTCGCGTTAATTTTAATCTCCTCCTGTCTACAAGTTATGCTGATGAGAATTTTCCTCAGCATTTCCTGAATGGAGCAAAGTACAAAGATACAGGGATAGATATTGGGACAGCTTAGCTATTATCTAAACATATGAGCTTGACGGACTGAATGGCCTCCTCTCATTTGTCACATTTCTTATATTCTTATGTATATCTTTATGAAGATCTTCTCCAGAGCACTCTGGATGTTAGATTGTGTCACGTCTCAGCCAGAGTTAGGAGTACCGTCCAGGTAGTGACATCATGCTTGTGTGTATACGTCCTAAATTATTCACACGTGTGCGCAGCAGCGTAAGGTGGAGTGGAGCGGAGTGCCCTTACATGACACGTGAGTGGACGTTCTGCACATGTGCAATGCAAATCAGGCAGGTGCCGTAGAACAGATTGGATATTAACAGCCCTATGCAACATGGCTGCTAAATCTCTGTGATGTCACACTGGCCTCAAAAAGCATCATGAGGTGCAAAAGAAAACAATAAGCAAACAAGCTCACTGGTGAACTTAGCAAATTTAGATGATGGACAGTTATAGACAGTAGGATCTGAGATCATTTAAGTTACTTTTGGAGACAATAAAAAAACAGGACTCAGGAGCTCGAGTTGGGCTGAAAGGCCCCTTCTCATCATCTGTGTTCAGTCATTGGCACGAGTCGAATCCGCAAGCAAAGACCGAAACGAACTGAAAATCTGAGGCAGCCCAAAAACTGAGGAGGATTTCTAGTGCAGAATGTTTACATCTAAAGGTTTTGCATTTGACCGCAACACGTCCGTGGGTCCTAAAGCAAAACTCCGAGTGTGCAGATTAATCAGAAAGTAGAACTGTTCAGGCTGATTTATTACATTAATTACCTTCACGCATGACGAGTGACTGTTTATTAGTTATTCATGCCTGAAACTCCCACAATTGCTGGCATTTCATGGTCACGACTTTGTTATTATACTGATGGTGTGCTTATGTATGCGTGTGACATGATGTTGTAAATACGGGACTGCCCCCCCCCCACCCCACCACCAAATTAACTGGGCATACTGAGGAGCTCACTAACTTCTAAGCTCATCTGATGACATGCAAACTGAGATGCTTGTGCAATTATGAATTTAGACATGAGAATATCTGACAAAAAACTAACAGTTGACTTTAATAAAAAAGATAAATAAATAAATAAATATGAAAGGTGAGACAGATAGATAGATAGATAGATAGATAGATAGATAGATAGATAGATAGATAGATAGATAGATAGATAG
>JANRMT010062824.1:4432083-4444959 GCA_026402145.1 Polypterus bichir lapradei | reverse complement strand
TCTATCTATCTATCTATCTATCTATCTATCTATCTATCTATCTATCTTATAGTCCCTTATCTATCTATCTATCTATCTATCTTATTGTCCCTTATCTATCTATCTATCTATCTATCTATCTATCTATCTATCTATCTATCTTATAGTCCCTTATCTATCTATCTATCTATCTATCTATCTATCTATCTATCTATCTATCTATTAGTGCCTTGTCTGTCTGTCTGTCTGTCTGTCTGAAGCGCAGGTCCTTTTCTCCACACTGAACACCTCGTCTCAGGATGAAGCAGGTCAAGTACATTACTTCACAGCCGTGTGCCATCTCTTGTACTGAACAGCTGGATGCAGACGGCTGGCACTGGCCAGTCATGCTGTGGTGGTCATTGAAATATCATTTGCCATCTGCCAAGTTAGATGAAGGGAGCATACCTGCTGTCTTCGCTCTCACTCTACTACTCCCGCTTGTTTTTATTTTGTTTTACAGGGGCTTCAGGAAGTATTGAGACCCCTGCACATTCTGCACTCTTTATTCTGCTGTTAATTTAATCCTAAATGGATACATTTGCTGCTCCGTATTTGTAAATTTTTAATTTTTATACTGTATTGAGGATTACTTGTGTTCTGTTCTGTGTATTGTATTGTATTGACCCCCCTTTTGTTTTTGACACCCACTGCACGCCAAACCTACCTGCAAAGGGGTCTCTCTTTGAACTTCCTATCCCAAGGTTTCTTCCATTTTTTTTGGGAGTTTTTCCTTGTCTTCTTAGAAAGTCAGGGCAGGGCCTGTCTAAGCCCATTGCGGCACTTCTTGTGTGATTCTGGGCTCTACAACAATAAATTGTACTGTACTGTATTTGTGATTTGTGCCCAAAAGCCACACTCAACAACACATAATGCAAAACTAAGAACGTGTTTTCTGAACAGTTTCGCAAATTTATTATAAATCCAAACCTGAAATCACTCATTCGATCAACTCAGGGTGTTGCTTCCAGAACTTCAACATCGCAGGCCAGTCAGACGTCTTTGGTAGAAATGATGATGCGTCACCTTCAGATTCCTAAGCGTCACGTACCACACACATTTGGCACAGTCGGACTGACGAGAGTCACAAACAGCCCTGGTTTGGCATGTTACAGATTTCGAAGAGTTACGTTCCACCAACAACAACAACATTTATTTATATAGCACATTTTCATACAAGTAATGTAGCTCAAAGTGCTTAAACCAGAAAGTTTAACGTGCATCACCGGTGAAGTGATGGAAGGAATTATTAAAGGATAACTTTGGTGTTTCAAGTCCACAAATAAGGTACTGTAAATATGCATTTGCTATGTGAAATTGTGCTCTGAAGTTAATAATAATAATTATAATAATTCTTTACACCTGTGGTGGGCTGGCGCCCTGTCCGGGGTTTGTTTCCTGCCTTGTGCCCTGTGTTGTCTGGGATTGGCTCCAGCAGACCCCCGTGACCCTGTAGTTAAGATATAGCGGGTTGGATAATGGATGGATGGATAATTCTTTACACTTATCTACACTTATCTTTTCTCACTACTCAAAGTGCTTGACATAGTGAGTGTGGGCCATTTCAACCACCGCTAATGTGCCGCACCCACCCGGGTGATGTGACGGCGGCCATTTTGTGTCAGTACACTCAGCACATGTGAACTGTTAGGAGGTGACAGAGATACCCAAGCAGAGACAGAGGTTTGGGACAGACAATTTGGCCAGGACATCGGGATATACCCTGCTGTTTACGAAGGACGCCCAGGGATCTTTAACAACCACAGAGAAACATAATAATATTAATAACTAGGGGGCTCTGCCCTCTGCTCACTTTGCTCGCCCACCTCCGGGTTTGTTTTTTTTTTGTTCTTTATTTCGCCTTATACAATTTCTCGTATTAGGAATTTGTTCGTTTTCACATACCCCTTGGGGTAAGAGTGCAGGGTCAGCCATTGTACAGCACCCCTGGAGAAATTGCAGGTTAACGGCCTTGCTCAGGGGCCCAGCAGAGTAGGATCTCTTTTGGCAGTGACGGGGATTCGAACCGGCAACCTTCTGGATACCAGCGCAGATCCTTAGCCTCAGAGCCACCACTCCAGATGTACAATTTTAAGAGATTGTTATTTTCATGGGAATTGTTACGTATGCATTATCTTCACTTTTACTTTAAAATCTTAATAAAAACAATATTTGGAATTAACGTTTCTTCAAGATCGCATTGAATTTTGATTCTGTGTTTGGACTTACATCATGACAACACAACGTATAACTGCCCGTGAGTGAATATAATTTTTTTCTCTCTAATGAATAAAACGACTTTTTCGAATGTTTGTCCGTGCTCTTTCATCTTCACTTTGTCATATAAAATGAACGTATAAACTTATTGTCCTGATAACATTTATAAGAGCTGAGAGCGCAGGAAGTGTGTCTGACAAAAGCATCCACACGACTGAGAGGTCAGATGACCGCGGTCTTCTTTGAAAAAAGTTGGCGTGACTTGAAAGAATTTCACGTTAAAAGTCTCCATCTCACGGGCCTTCATACCGCAACAACGTTTTTCGAATCTTTTAATTCTCGCTGGCAACACAAATTAGACGATTTACAAGTCTCCGACCTAAAGTTTAAATCCAAACAATATATTTGATCTCTTTTCGCTGTTCTGTTATTTCATCAAGTTATAATTTCCATTTGTATGCGCTAATGCGATCTTTCCTATCCTTTTTTTTGAGACTTTCGAATTTTCGTACTTCCATTATCTCTAACCTGCTCTGCATGTGTACCACACCAACGTTTTTGAATTCTTTACGACGTTCTACTTTGTCACTGACTCTTTGTCGTTTATTTCCAGCCCCGGGCGTGGACTCGTCTCACGGAGTGTTTAAGTGTCTCTCCGAGAAAATCACGTCTCATCTCCTTCCAAGGTTTTTTTTTATAATAGAGAGATAATAATAATTTATTTTATTTAAAGGCGCCTTTCAAGGCACACAAGGACACCTTACGAAGCACATCAGTATCACCAGTCCATCCATCCATCCATTTTCCAACCCACTGAATCCAAACACAGGGGTCTGCTGGAGCCAATCCCAGCTAACACAGGGCAGGAACCAATCCCGGGCAGGGTGCCAACACACACAAACACACCAAGCGGCAATCTAGAATCACCAATCCACCTAACCTGCATGTCTTTGGACTGTGGGAGGAAACCCACGCAGCAGACACGGGGAGAACATGCAAACTCCACGCAGGGAGGACCTGAGAAGCGAACCCGGGTCTCCTAACTGTGAGGCAGCAGTGCTACCACTGCGCCACCGTGCCGCCCCAATATCAACAGTCACAACATAAAATTAATACAATTTTACAATAAAACTAGAAGAAATACAATAATACAATTGAATTTAAATTAATCTGCTAAAATTATCAGACAGAATAAGGCAGCTTCAAAAGATGTGCTTTAAGATGAGATTTAAAGGTAGGAAGAGAGTCGATATTACGAATGTCTTGTGTTAGAGGGTCCCAGAGGCGAGGGGCCGCTCGACTGAAAGTTCTAAACCCAATGGTAGTCAAGCAAGCAGGAGGGATAAGAAGATTGACAGAAGAAGAAGATCTAAGGATATGAGAAGGAATGGAGACGTGAAGAAGATCAGAAAGATAAGGAGCTGCCTGATTATGGAGGGTCTTGTAAGTAATAAGCAGAATCTTAAAATCAACAGGGAGCCAGTGAAGCTGATGAAGGACTGGAGTAACGTCTTCAATGGAAGGGGTTCTGGTAAACGATACGAGTAACAGCAGCATTCTGAGCCTACTGAAGTTTGGAAAGGAGTTTGTGAGGAAGACCAGAAAGGACAGAATTACAATAATCAATAGGAGAGCATGAACAAGAATAGCAGTGCTGGGAGCTGAAAGAGACGAAAACAGCTGATATTACGTGGATGGAAATATGCCGACCAAGTGACATTATTAATATGTGCCTCGAAATTTAAGGTACTATCGAGAATAACACCTAAGCTCTTAACCTGGGAGGAAGAAGAGATTAGAGAATTAGTTGCATTGCTTTGGTGTGCCGCGAGAGGATTTGTGGTATTGAATGAGGAAGTCGGGAGTGGCAGAGAAGTACGTAAGAGTTGTACAGGATATGAAGTGTGACCACGGTGAGGTCTGCGGTAGGAGTGACGGAGGTGGGATTACATCAGAGATAAGCTCTGAGCCCTTTTCTTATTTGTAATGGTGATGGACAAGTTGACAGATAAGATTAGACAGAAGTCCCCGTGGACTGTGATGTTTGCTGATGACATTGTGATCTGTAGCGAGAGTAGGGAGCAGGTTGAGGAGACCTTGGAAAGGTGCAGATCTGCACTAGAGAGGAGAGGAATGAAGGTCAGTAGGACCACCAAGACGGAATACATGTGTGTGAATGAGAGGGAGATCAGTGGAATGGTGAGGATGATGAGGGAGTAGAGTTGGCGAAGGAGAAAGAGTTTAAATACTTGGGATCAACAGTACAGAGTAATGGGGAGTGTGGAAGAGAAGTGAAGAAGAGAGTGCAGGAAGGGTGGAATGGGTGGAGACGAGAGTCAGGGGTGATTTGTGACAGACAGGTATCAGCAAGAGTGACAGGGAAGGCCTACAGGACGGTAGTGAGACCAGCTGTGTTATATGGGCTGGTGACGGTGGCACAGGAGACAGAGCTGGAGGTGGCAGAGTTAAAGATGCTAAGATTTGCATTGGGTGTGACGAGGATGGACAGGATTAGAAGTGAGGACATCAGCTCAGGTTGGACGGTTGGGAGACAAAGTCAGAGAGGAGAGATTGTGTTGGTTTGGACATGTGCAGAGGAGAGATGCTGGGTATATTGGGAGAAGGATGCTAAGGATAGAGCTGCCAGGCAAGAGGAAAAGAGGAAGGCCTAAGAGAAGGTTTATGGATGTGGTGAGAGAGGACATGAAGATATGGAACAAGATGATCCGTTGTGGCGACCCCTAACAAGAACAGCCGAAAGAAGAAGCAGCAGCAGCAGACAGCCATGATTTAACTTCTTGCAGGCAGTTAGTGAGGGAAGAAGGTGGAAGAATGGAATCAGGCTTGGTAGGCACACAGAGCTGGGTGTCGTCAGCAACAGTGAAAATGAAGCATAAGAAAGATAAGAAATTTGACAAATGAGACAAGACCATTGTTGAGGACCCGAGCGGCTGGACCAGACCAAGGGGATGCCCACTTAACATCTGGCTGGACCGCGTGTCTGCCTGGGGGGTTGGCAGCCGGGGTCCCGAGCTCTTTTGTCACGTGCTGTGTGTGGCAATGCGCGGTACCAGTGCCTGCTCCCTGACCTGACCTGTTCTTATGGCACCGCTCCCTCCACCAGTGTGCTCTCGTCGGCTAATCACTCCTTAACGTTGAATCGTTTGTAACGCTGACCTCACTTTAATATTTTTGTTGCTAACCCGGCCGGTACCCGTGAATCCTAAACAAGCCACCAAAGCCGTCACGTCCGTTCTCTTGTCCCCCGCCCTCCATTACTCATGCGAAGTGTAACCGAGCTCATCAGAGAAGTAAATCTTTGCGGTTGCTCTGTTAATAAAGAGCCGGGATTTTCATTTATGGGCGCTCATAATATTTTGAATGAGACCAAATGTAATGGAATCCTAAGAACATAAACCTGCCTCATTTACGTGAAATATTGCTTCAGGTTTTTTTTTTTTTTTTTTGCTTTCTCTGGCTAGGAGCTTAAAAGGTCGCGACTTGACAGAATGTATGCTCTCAAATAAAAAGCTGGCACGTCCACATATAAAAACCGGTAACGTCCCCGCCGCTCTCCTTGACAAAAACTCACGCGCAGTATTTAAATGAATGTGACACTTTTCATAACTATTACATGAGAACGGCAGGAGACGGACCATCCTGCTGAATATTTCATTTTATTACAGTTCATAACCTTACATCTCAGGCGGCTCGTACTTCAAACAGACCCCTTTATCTGTTGTGCATATGCAAAAAAAAATGAGGGGCAGGGGATGTGGTAGCCACCAAACATGGGGCCAGTGCCTTAAAGATTCTGCCACATCTCACAAAAGTAAGGAAGCCATCAGCTGTAGCGTGAAAATTTCAGAACTCTGTCATTATAGGGGCACTCGACAAGGCGGTGGATTTTTTTCTCCTTTTCAAATTTCCTTCCTCTTTTAGTGTGATTGGCCACCTGTGACGCGTGTGCACATACGGGACAGTGTAAGGGCTCTGCTGATTGTAATTCCCCTGCCATTCCAGGGGTTGGCGCTGTTCCCTAAAGCCTTTACTCTTTATCCTCTGCAGACCTGGGGCCTCGTGTATAAATGGTGCGTACGCGTCAACGCAGTGCTACTGTTCCTGTGTGGTCTCCCTTTCTTTTTTAGATCCACATCCCTGACGTGGCTTTATCAAATACACGGAAATTAACCGCATATCGTTTATTAGTTTAAGGCATCTGATTGTAACTAACCAGTAACAATATAATGGTCCACACAATGGTCAAACTATTCTAAATACCATAACTGCTTTAGCGTTGTTACTCTCACTGCACCTTCTTCTTCTTCTTCTTTCAGCTGCTCCCGTTAGCAGTTGCCACAACGGATCTTTTTTTCCATTTTACTTTCACTGCACCACTTGGGGTGTTTATATCACTGTATCTGAGTGTGAATCACAGATCTACAGCAGCTGAGCGGAAAGAGAATTATCAGGATACAGCATCAAGCACACACTGCCTCAGCCATGCACACAGTCTATTTGAACTGCTCTCATATGACAAACATTTCAGAGCCTTTCCTGTACGGACCTCGCGGTTCAGAAAGAGTTTCATCCCAAGAACTCTAAACGCACTCAGTCAGTCCATCAAGTGCTCCTTGTAACCTCACTGTAAACTTGCACTACAGTTATAATATCGCACAACCTGAGCCACTTTATAAAGTGCGTATTTACATATGATGACGATATCATTTATAAGATGAAATGCAGCAAAATATGTTGATTATATTATACAGATAAAACTTCATTTAAATAATCTATATTGTTAAACACGTAAGGACACGGTGTCGCAGCACTAGCAAGGAGTTGGCGCCCCCGTTCACGGATTGTTCCTGCCTGCGCTGTATTCTCATGGGGCTGGCGTGACCCTGGATGGATAGATGGATAGAATAATTAAACACGTCCTACAAAGATATTTCGATGTTCCTTAAAAGTTTTGAAGAATCGCCGTTCTCAGCTTACAGATGGCTTAACGTCTATTACAGAGCTGATTGTGTGGCCATTGGGTATTTGGAGAAAGAAAAGGAAGGACAGGAATAGGAGGTTAGTACGTTTGAAAGAGACAGTACTGCTGCAATAAATTAGCTCATCGAAGGTCGCACACGCCGCAGCAAGCATCTTCGTGAGGCAGGAACAATCAGTGCGCCACCGTGTTCCCATGTTTAATAACACGCGTTAACTCCAATCATCATGAAAATGATTTCAAGTATACATCTCAGTATTTTAATTATTCACAGAGCTGTAATATCACGAATGTAATGGATTCTGTGTCCTGTCGGAGGAAGAGAAAGCGCGTTTAAGAAGCACGTAGTGATTCACACACATAGAGCACATAGAAGATCAAATACAAAACAAAGCATTTAAGGTGCTGCTTTAGTTACGATGGGATTTCAGAAACTAGTAAATGAAATGATTTAAAGATGAAGTTTATGATGTTTTACTTTAATGACAAAATAAACTACGTGATTGAAGTGGACATTTCGAGATTAAAGTTGACATTTCATACTTTTTTCCCGCTGTGTGTCCCCATTTTTTTTCTCTGTACCCTAATAAGCTTTCATATGACACTCAGACGGTGGGCTACGACTCGCCTTTTCATGGCGACTTTGATATCTGGCAACTTCTTTTTTATTTCAGGCACTGTGCGACTTTGTAAACTTGAGCTTTCGAGTTTCTCCGACACTCTGTGTCACTCGATCGACTTCCTTTTGTTGTTTATATCACTGTTCAAGCCAACAAATAGCTCATTTTTCTTTGCCTCCACTTGGTATTCACTGAAATTCTTCTATTATCCCCCGTGCTTTTGCCGTTGCCTTTTCACAGACCGCTTAGCTTAAGGGCTATTTATATTGATTTGCATATTCAAAGAGGTGTAATTCTGGGAGGAGCTGGGGCGGGACAGCAGGCGCGTGCACGAGCGGTACTTTTCACACTGACCAGGATTTATGGAGCGGAAGAACGTGGAAGTGGGCGAACGCACAGATTTATACATCTGGATTTTTTTGTGCGTAAGCACATTTCGTCTTTTATCCATACGCCATGTTTTAGTGTGAATTCTTCGCACGGTGTTATGTATGACGTCCCTGATGATTGACAGCTGTAACACCAGTGACATCACTTCTGGGGTGTCCACCCACTTGGACCCGCCTCTGCTGGAAGGAATCAAAGCAGGAAGGTCTGCTAACTTAAAAATAATAAAAATATTAATTCTTTCCATTTATATAGCGCTTTTCTCACTACTCGCTAGTGAGTGGGGAGCCACTTCAACCACTATCAGTGTGCTGCGTTCCCCTGGATGATGTGATGGCAGACATTTTTGTGGGATTTGAGGCATTTTGACAAAGGCTACACATTAAGGAATACAAAAGAAGAAAGTCGAGTAATAGAGAGCTCCACCAAGACAAAACAGTCGCGCGGCGCACAGCACACCCTTTTTATAGGCAAAACAGACGCTTAAAGTGATTAACACTCCGCGCTAGCATTCCACGTTATTACCAACAATGAAGACGGCCGTATAGAGCAGGGGTGTCCAGCTCTGGTCCTGGTGGGCCGCAGTGGCTGCAGGTTTTTCATTTTTGCTGCTGATTAACTTGTTTTGCCTTTGTTTTAATTGACGTGGCTCAGACTCCCTTAGTTGCATGCAGCCAAACAGTAATGAGACACAAAACGAGACGTCACACGACCAGCTAACCTGAAAATAAAGAAAAGTGAGGGTCTCGGCCATGTTGGGCTGCTCAGGTCACCAAAACATCTCGACGGTGGTCTTAGAAAAAAACAGAAAATCAACAGTGTGCTGTGGTGAATGAGAGCAGCAACGAGTCCTGATAGTCAATAACGGCTTTAATAACAGCAAGAATCGGCTTCTCATTAAGGAACTGGTTGGAGTGAAATTGGCTGGAGTTTGATGTTCCAGTTAAGCTGGTCGGCTGTTGATTTGTTTTACATCTCATTTCTGCTTGGCTGCCATTTAATGAAGAAACAAATCAATTCAGAGGAATGAATCCTTAAAAACAGAGCTATTGAAATGAAGGGAAAAAGGAGTTAATTAGCAATGAAAACGGCTCGCTGATTAGGAGAGGGGTTGGAATGAAAACCTGCAGCCACTGCGGCCCTCCAGGACCAGAGTTGGACACCCCTAGTATAGAGAGACCATGTCCGTTAACTGTGACATAATTAGCTCAGGAACACTGGAATGCGCAATGAAACGACGCTTACTGTGCACGTCATTGGAGTCGCTAAAATGCCAACACTAAAAACAGCCTGCGTGGGACTTCTGGATGGTTGAAAGTTGACGCAACATTAAGCCGATTTCCACTGCCAAGCTCTTGTGTTTTAAAGACCCCGACTTTTATGTAAGGAATGGCTTACGCGCATTTTCAAGCAAAAGCAAGTTAGTTACATAAGGCCCCCTTGGAGATTGGTGTTGTCAAAACGAAAGCAAAATCTGAAAGCGGGCGATCGAGAGCACCAAGTAACAGAAACGAAAACGAGACGGCAAAATCAAAGTCGAAATTTGAAAGGCAATGATCTAAAACCGGGAGATCAAAGTAACTCGATTTAAAAATCACAAAGCGCTGAAGTGTCTTTATGGTCCTTAAACTTGTGTAGAGAACTGCGTCAGTGGATCAATCAACGAATCAAGATTCTTTATTTGTCACATACACGGTTATACAAGTAGTGAAACGTGCCCTGATCTGTGCAATACATTTAACAAAGGGATTACATGACATACATAGATAGATATGAAGGGAACTATATGATAGATAGATAGATAGATAGATAGATAGATAGATAGATAGATAGATAGATAGATAGATAGATAGATAGACAGATTGATATGAAAGGCACTATATGATAGATAGATAGATAGATAGATAGATAGATAGATAGATAGATATGAAAGGCACTATATATATATATACAGATCGATGGATTGATCCCTGTGGATGCCCCTTACCAGCCCCTGCAGGTTTATTTACTGCCCACTACCACTTCAGCCCCTTGCCTTGCCACACAGATCCTATCTGCTGTCATGCAGTAAACGGTAAGCAAGTGTAACCAACAGAGCGAGTTGTTGTGACTCACCAAAGCTGATGTCTAATGATCTGACGTCACTTCAGTGTCCAGACACAATATGAAAGGTCTCAGCGTGGACGTGCAGCTTTGTTAGCTCCGGTGTGATTTTATTAATTTTTGCTGGTGGGTTTTAATCTTCTTTCATTTTGAGCAGAACCTGCGTCAGTTCTTTTTGTCCCCGTTGTGCTGGAAGGGCTCGGAGTGATTTCTCGTGCTAATGCCTCAAGCTCTTCATTAAAGCTGGTCCTCGTGTAAAACGTCTTATCCAGATGAAAGGGCCCGAGATTGTTTATAGGCAAATTGAAAAAAATGAAACAATAATGATGTAATTAAATGAAGAACATTTGTGAGTCAAAGGTGACGTGTAGTGAATGTGACGAGATGGGACGTGAAGTGGCAGCGCAGCACTCTCAGGGTTCTTCTCCGCTTGTCCACATTCTGGTCGCACGTGTCCAGTGCTGTGGGCTGCCAGCTGGACTTCACCATTTTAACTTTTTCAGGGCAGATCCAACTGAATGGGACGGTAAGAGAAACGCTTTAAGAGTCGCTTAATTTGCTTAACGACGGGGTCCCACATTCACCACTGTGGCTGCGGGTTTTCATTCCTATTAGTTTTGCCGTTTTTTATGGTTCAGTCGAACATTTAAATGAATTCATTGTTTAATTCATCTTATTCTTCTCTTCTTTGGCGTGTCCTTGTATATTAACGTGTGTCCCACTGCTGTCACCTGTCACATCTTCCAGTCTGGGCCACTTCTGAGTAACGCTGGCAGGCTGACAGGGTATAAACGCGTGCACCTTTTTAATGCCATCCTACTGGTGTGCTCATTTTTCAGACAGTTAATGGTTAATTCACGGTTAATATGTTGTCACTTTTCCTTGAAGTAATTCAATTCCATGTCGTTTGAAAAGCCGAGTCTTTGCATTTCATTACAAGATAACCGAGTGCAGATGGCAGTTATGGATGTTAAGTGTCAGCCTCATAAATCAGTCGAGCGCCGCGTGGCATCTGTACCAGTAAACTGGAAGAACTTGGGTGTCATTCGATTTGGGACATCTGCTGATATCCATAAGAATTCCGGAAAAGTCTAAAAGTGCGTTAAGGAAAAAAAAAAAAAAAACGTCCTCTCAACCCCGTCAGACTTTTGAAACATCTCACTTGATTTAACAGTCTGTGGCCATCTTTGACCAGGAGCTACAGCTCAGCTGGAAGCATCGAGCAGAGGACAACGCGCTTTCATGGGCCCGCACTGGCCACCTGAGCTCCCACTGAGGTGACGTCACCTCCTCAACCTCCAACAAGCCTCCCAAGGCAGGCGGACCTGTCACTTACGATGAAGCCATTCAGCCATGGATTTCAAATTCGCGGTCAGGGGTCGCTTTGATAACGCTAAGAAAATTCTCCCAATTTCTTTGCAGTTGCAATGGGACCCCGGCCTGAAGATTCATTTTGAGGATCTGCGCCTCTCTGAACAAATCGACACGATGGTGAAAATACGCCTCGCTGTAGATGGAGAGAATGACGTGCTGGTTGTGATGGGCAGCAGAAAAGCACATAAATTATGATGACTCATCAGCATGGGGGTCCAGACTCACGAGGGGCTAGGAGTCTCCATACGGCCACATTCAGTTTGCTAGTCCGCCTTTACATACACCAAAAAAATAAGTGTCCATATATTAGCCCACATCCTCCTGGTCACCATTACAGAAGCCGAATAATCTGAAGAGCAGTGCAAACTTCACACAGAGACAAGGCCAGATGTCCAGCGCCACAAAGCTAATTGCTTTCCAATTAAATTTAGTATCCATTCATCCATCGATCTTCTGACGCTTATCGGGGTCCAAGTCACGGAGCAGCAGTCTAAGTAAAGATGACTCAGACATCCCTTTTCCCTCTCAGCTCCTCCGGGGGGGACACCAAGGTGTTCCCAGGCTCGTCTGTGGCAAGCATTACCACTCTGGGCTGCCAAGGGGGCACAATCAGCAACTCTCATATCTCCTTTATCAACCCACAACTCGGAGAAGACGCCCACTGAGGGCAACTGACCATGCCCCTTTGGGTCCGAGAGGGAGCTATAAAAGATGGCGTCTCATTCAGGAGATGACCACATTATGGAGCTCTGACCCTGTGACCGGACCACTCACCGAGCCTAACATTCTGAAGCCAACGGCTAAACTTGGTTTTGTTAACCCTCGCATGTTATTCTCAGTTCTTTTTTGCTTTGTAAGTAAACAGGGTGGCACCACAACATTTCCTTTTCGAGTCTTGTCCTTAATCTCTGTCAAAGCCAGATTAAGACCCCCACAGGCCCTGGAGTAATTTTGCACCTTAACACAAAGTTGATCATACTTTCAACAATACGGAGCATGTGAACGCTGGGTTGTTTAATGCAGCGCAGTATTTCTCCCTCTTGTTTACTGAGTGACCCCCTAAGTCATTTCAGTGGTATAAGACTCGCAAAAGCAGTGTTAATGCTTGAGATGCGCCATCTGTTGGAATGACAAGTGCAATGCATATGCCTCTGTGAT
>JANRMT010062824.1:4400906-4417566 GCA_026402145.1 Polypterus bichir lapradei | reverse complement strand
ATAGATAGATAGATAGATAGATAGATAGATAGATAGATAGTGTAGTTGGCAGGAATAGATAGAAAGATAGATAGATGAAAGACACTATATGACAGATAGATAGATAGATAGATAGATAGTGTAGTAGGCAGGATTAGATAGATAGATAGATAGATAGACAGATAGATAGATAGATAGATAGATAGATAGATAGATAGATAGATAGATAGATAGTGTAGTTGGCAGGAATAGATAGATAGATAGATAGATAGATAGATAGATAGATAGATAGATAGATAGATGAAAGACACTATATGATAGATAGATAGATAGATAGATAGATAGATAGATAGATAGATAGATAGATAGATAGATAGATGAAAGACACTATATGACAGATAGATAGATAGAGAGATAGATAGATAGATAGATAGATAGATAGATAGATAGATAGATAGATAGATAGATAGATAGATAGATAGTGTAGTAGGCAGGATTAGATAGATAGATAGCATAGTTGGCAGGATTAGATAGATAGATATGAAAGGCACAATATGATACATTTTAGTTTTAAATAATCCTGTTGCGCCTAAATCATGCCCTCTGTTGCCAACCGACCGGCTTCAGTAAGTCTATGCCAGCCATCTTCTCACTAAAGCAGCACTTCAATAAGCTGGTATGACGTCTGCGCTCCGGTGCTCATTTTCAGAGCCGGGGTTCACTGTTAATATCCGTATTCAGCTTTTTGTTCTTTAACTCCGGCACTAGACGTATCAATTTAATATGATAAATTCGTATCAAAGTTCAAATGTTCTGAACAAATGCAGAAAACTGGACACGGTTCACGCTTCACCCGGCAAAATGAATCCGCTGTCTGCACTGAGCTTTCGTGTTTTTTCTTCTTCTAGGAGTCGTTTTCTGCTAAACCCTATTAACCTTACACTTTTTTGCATCTTTATTTGTAAACTTATTATCAAGTTAACAAAACGTAAAGCTGTTTTACTTCAGTGGTGCCGGAGTAGCTGCAGCAGTAATGAAAATTAATAACGCGTCTAATCTTACATTTAACTTACTTCACTTCTCTCTTGATGAAGAGTTTTTTTTTTGTTCACCGTGTTGCTTTTCAGCTCCTTCAGAATTACCAGCATATAAAAGAGGGAGTTCACAATGTAGATGGTGCGCCGTTTGCTTTTTACCGAGCGCTGCTGTTGCTCAGACTTTTCAGGCCCCAATTCTGTTTTTTTTTTATTGATTTTAAAGAGAAATTGGAACAGAAAAATGGGAAGTGTCACAAATATCAAAAATACGGAAACAACCCGACCAGGGACATCGCTCTCTCTGTATATATTTATATATGTATGTGTGTGTGTGTGTGTATTGTAACCAGTAGGGGGTGCCACTGAGCCCCAAATCACAGACACAGTCACACACAGTCAGCCCCTTTTCATTAACAGACGTTATTCTCACAGATTAAATAAAGACAACCAAAGCTAACAGCCCAGATTAACCCTCTTTCTTCCCCACTCCTCTCATCAAGCCTCGTCCACATCCTGCCAACTCTGGCTGACTGGTCAAGATGACACGGCTCCTGGCAGTACTTCCGGGGCTAGGACGTGGTTCTTAGGAGGCACTTCCAGATCAGACGAGAATCCCACAAGGTAGGGACTATAACTCCCAGCAGCGCCTCCTGCTTTCTCCGTTCTTCAACGCAACTCCAGGTTTAATGGCTTCTGTTGTCTTAGACCCACTTCTGGTGCAAGGGCATACTCCGGTGAAAGCACTTCCTATCAAGCGGAAATCTCCAAAAACAAGGACCACAAATCCCCACAGCGTCCTCTGGTGGCACCCATGGGACAGAACAGAACTGTTTGCTGGAACTCCAATTCCCATGATGCCCTGTGGGTATCTGAAGGAGACCCAAATCCCAGGGATGCTGCCCTCTAGTGTATCGGGTGACGTAGTACCCACATGGTCCTCCCAACATGCTGAGCCTCCCTGCCGGGTAAGAATTCAGATTCCCATCCAATCAGAGAGTCTGTCATTGCATTTTCTTTTATCGTGGTGTGCCATCCAGGCAACAAATCTCCCTCCAGAATGTCCATCCATCTCCTATGGCATTCACAATACACACGCACACACACACATCTTCTGGGCTCATCGCAGGTAAAGTAATACCAGGCTGGGGCAGGAGGGGGCGCTGTCACTAACATTATCTTCTCTTGTTCTCACCTACAATGCCAAGAAAATTCCCAGTGAAGGCAACTGTCTCCGCCCCCCTTCCAGTCAGAACACTATATTAACTCGGATGTCCCAGAGGGGAACGCCTCAAACTTCATAGAGGAAGACTTCTACCGAGCTGTTGATCCCTGGAGATGAGAAGGCTGCCATTGTTTCTGTTGTTTTAACCGTTGTGTTCTTTGCTAGTAACCAAAATTAAAAGGGACCACCCGGCTGGCACCCCAGCATTTCCTTGGTGTCCTCTTTTGTGTCCTTCCATCACTGCACAATGGATTGCCAGCCAATGTACCCTGCGTTGCCCAAGGGCACATTCGTAGAATGGCGATTTGTGACAGCGTGTGATCAAGATGCACAGCTGGCCTTCCGTTTTATTTGGAATTTTTCCCAGGACTCTTCGTCCGATGCCCATAAGACGAGCCATCATCTTCTACATTTGTAACGGCTTGGCTTGTTCTGCTGTTTCTGAAGAGATCAGTTGTTGTACGTAATATGACCGACCCGCCTGGCAGTGGCTGACCCAGCATGACGTTCCTTCTCGAAAACACGGGATAATCAAATCCATTTCTCTGGTTTAAAAACTCAAGGAACACCTCGAGGAGGTTAGTGGGAGAGAAGCAAGAATACGCCCGAGGAAATTCAGCGGCCCAGGGGACTGCAGAAAGTGCACAGAGACTCCATTAATATCTGTGTGGTTGGCACTCCTGGCTAAGCATTGCTGCACTACCATTAATTAACTGCTGGCAATCTAAAGACGTATTACATCCACGAGCGTCCGAACACTTGTTAGTAAAAAACAAATTAGCTGCAACATTAACTTCAAATACTCCGAGCAGACTACTGCACTTTGTATTCAGCCATCGGCGGCATCGTTTAACAAGAAATGCTGCAGATGTTTAGGATCGGTGCCACACAGAGGCAGATATACTCCGCCATTAAACATTCATGGGCTCGACGCAATGCGAGGTTTGTCTGAAATGTGTTAGAGGCAAGCAGCTCATTTCTAGCTCGTGGACCTCGTCCCTTAAAGCCACCACACACACACACACACACACACACACACACACACACTTCTCATTCTGGTCTTGCCTAAGTAACCCAAGTCTGATGAACCCGTCCAGTTTGTCTCCCTGCCATAACGTCACCCAGTCAGGGGCCACTTGTTAGGTCTCGTTAAAGCAAATAGCCTGCTGCTTCAAATCAGCCAATCATCTGGCAGCAACTATACAAGGGGGGCTGTACCTAAAAAAATTCATTTTTACTTCCTGAAACTTTAGTCTCCTTCAAAGGCCTCTCCATGGGAATGAATGCACTCGTCCCAACGGTTTTCCCATTGTTGGAATTGCTGAAGAGGAACGTTGCTTCAAAGCCTGCAGCGATTATTTCTTTGACTTCCTCCACGGTACAAAAACGCTTTCCTCTGAGTTCATCCTTCATATGCAGGAACAGGAAAAAGTGGCACAGATTTAAGATGGGGCGAGCAGGGAAGACACACACAAGTCAATTCAGAAATCTCTTCAATAGTCCAGCGACGATCTTCATAAATTACACTGCAAAACTATTTCAGGATTTTCATCATTCCTAATCATGGAAGGTCGGACAGACCTTGGTTGGTCTTCAAGTGACATCTCCTCTCGTTTGAAAACCACTTGCGGGACCCCTCTGCTCTTACTGAGGGCGCTTACCTGAGTTCAGTTTGTTTTCTTCTTTACTAACTTTAAATATAACCTTTTACCTTAGCGTTCTCAGCACAGCTGTTTCAAGGAGCAAACTTTTGTTTCTAATGTAATTTACAGAACTCTACCATTAATTACACAATTAAATCGCAGAACACGTTTAATAAGCAGCAAGAAAAACCAACACGGAATGGCGTATGAACAATACAGAGCAACGCCACTTGGCATATATATATATATATATATACACACAGTACAGGCCAAAAGTTTGGACACACCTCCTCATTCAATGTGTGTTCTTTATTTTCATGACCATTTACAGCACTCCATCACTCTCCTTCTTGGTCAAATAGCCCTTACACAGCCTGGAGGTGTGTTTGGGGTCATTGTCCTGTTGAAAAATAAATGATCGTCCAACTAACCTGACTTCTGCACAACACAACTGCTGGTCCCAACCCCATTGATAAAGCAAGAAATTCCACTAAATAACCCTGATAAGGCACACCTGTGAAGTGAAAACCATTTCAGGTGACTACCTGTTGAAGCTCATCGAGAGAATGCCAAGAGTGTGCAAAGCAGTAATCAGAGCAAAGGGGGGCTATTTTGAAGAAACTAGAATATAAAACATGTTTTCAGTTATTTCACCTTTTTTTGTTAAGTACATAACTCCACATGTGTTCATTCATAGTTTTGATGCCTTCAGTCATGAAAATAAAGAAAACACATTGAATGAGGAGGTGTGTCCAAACTTTTGGCCTGTACTGTATATATATATATATATATATATATATATATATGTTTGGCTTTATGTTTTGGCATATACATATATATTGTCGCAGATGGCTGGGGGGGCAACCCGGTGGGGACACCTTGATGACCGGAAGAGGGCTTACACCTTCCACAGACCATGTGGGGGCGACCACCTTGGTTCCTTTGGGGGCTACGGGTACAGAGCTTTGAAGCTCATCCCTGTAGGAGCCCTGGACCTCAGCACTTCCACCACACCAGGAAGTGCTGGGGGGAAGACGACCAGGGACACCCAGAGTGCTTCCGGGGATACAGCCGGCACTTCTGCCACACTGGGGCGTGTCAGTGGAAGATTGCCGGGAAACACCTGGAGCACATCTGGGTGATTATAAAAGGGGCCGCCTCCCTTCATTCAGGACTGGAGTCGGGTGGAAGAGGACAAGGTCTCTGGAGGAGGCCTGAAGAGATTGTAAGGCATTCGTAGTTGACCTGGACTTGTGGGGACTGTTGGGGTTTGAGTGCACTTTATTGTAAATATCAAATGTATAATAAACGTGTGTTTGTCTGCCTGTCTGTGTCCAGGCCGGCTGCCACAACATATATACAGTTAGGTCCATAAATATTTGGACAGAGACAACTGTTTTCTCATTTTGGTTCTGTACATCACCACAATGAATTTGAAATGAAACAACTCAGGTGCAGTTGAAGTGCGGACTTTCAGCTTTAATTCAGTGGGTTGAACAAAACGATTGCATAAAAATGTGAGGCAACTAAAGTATTATTTTAACACAATCTCTTCATTTCAGGGGCTCAAAAGTAATTGGACAAATTAAATAACTGGAAATAAAATGTTCATTTCTAATACTTGGTTGAACACCAATGCCAGCCTGAAGTCTTGAACTCCTGGACGTCACCAGATGCTGGGTTTCCTCCTTTTTAATGCTCTGCCAGGCCTTTACTGCAGCGGCTTTACTTTCAGTTGCTGTTTGTTTGTGGGCCTTTCTGTCCGAAGTTTAGTCTTCAACAAGTGAAATGCCTGCTCAGTTGGGTTAAGATCAGGTGACTGACTTGGCCATTCAAAAATTTTCCACTTCTTTGCTTTAATAAACTCCTGGGTTGCTTTGGCTGTATGTTTTGGGTCATTGTCCATCTGTATCATGAAACGCCCGCCACTCAATGTGACTGCATTTAGCTGGATTTGAGCAGACAGTACGTCTCTGAACACCTCAGAATTCATTCGGCTGCTTCTGTCCTGTGTCACATCATCAATAAACACTAGTGTCCCAGTGCCACTGGCAGCCATGCACGCCCAAGCCATCACACTGCCTCCACCATGTTTTACAGATGATGTGCTATGCTTTGGATAATGAGCTGTTCGACGCCTTCTCCAGACTTTTTTCTTGCCATCATTCTGGTAGAGGTTGATCTTGGTTTCATCTGTCCAAAGAATGTTTGTCCAGAACTGTGGTGGCTTTTTTAGATGTTCTTTAGCCAAGTCCAATCTAGCCTTTCTATTCTTGAGGCTCATGAGTGGCTGGCACCTCGCAGTGCACCCTCTGGATTTACTGTCATGCAGTCTTCTCTTTATGGTAGACTTGGATATCGATACGCCGACCCCCTGGAGAGTGTTGTTCACTTGGTTGGCTGTTGTGAAGGGGTTTCTCTTCACCATGGAAATGATTCTGTGATCATCCACCACTGTTGTCTTCCGTGGACGTCCAGGTCTTTTTGTGTTGCTGAGTTCACCAGTGCTTGCTTTCTTTCTCAGGATGTACCAAACTGGAGATTTTGCCACTTGTAATATTGTAGCAATTTCTCGGATGGGTTTTTTCTGTTTACGCAGCTTAAGGATGGCTTCTTTCACCTGCATGGAGAGCTCCTTTGACCGCATGTTGTCTGTTCACAGCAAAATCTTCCACATGCAAGCACCACACCTCAAATCAACTGCAGGCCTTTTATCTGCTTAATCGATAATGACATAACGACAGACTTGAACACACCTGCCCATGAAATAGCCTTTGAGTCAATTGTCCGATTACTTGTGAGTCCCTGAAATGAAGGGATTGTGTTCAAGAAATGCTTTAGTTGCCTCACATTTTTATGCAATCGTTTTGTTCAACCGACTGAATTAAAGCTGAAAGTCCGCACTTCAACTGCATCGGAGTTGTTTCATTTAAAATTCATTGTGGTGATGTACAGAACCAAAATGAGAAAAAAGTTGTCTCTGTCCAAATATTTATGGACCTAACTGTGTACACACATACTGTATATATTTATATACCCTCACCTAAAGGATTATTAGGAACACCTGTTCAATTTCTCATTAATGCAATTATCTAATCAACCAATCACATGGCAGTTGCTTCAATGCATTTAGGGGTGTGGTCCTGGTCAAGACAATCTCCTGAACTCCAAACTGCATGTCAGAATGGGAAAGAAAGGTGATTTAAGCAATTTTGAGCGTGGCATGGTTGTTGGTGCCAGACGGGCCGGTCTGAGTATTTCACAATCTGCTCAGTTACTGGGATTTTCACGCACAACCATTTCTAGGGTTTACAAAGAATGGTGTGAAAAGGGAAAAACATCCAGTATGCGGCAGTCCTGTGGGCGAAAATGCCTTGTTGATGCTAGAGGTCAGAGGAGAATGGGCCGACTGATTCAAGCTGATAGAAGAGCAACTTTGACTGATATAACCACTCGTTACAACCGAGGTATGCAGCAAAGCATTTGTGAAGCCACAACACGCACAACCTTGAGGCGGATGGGCTACAACAGCAGAAGACCCCACCGGGTACCACTCATCTCCACTACAAATAGGAAAAAGAGGCTACAATTTGCACGAGCTCACCAAAATTGGACAGTTGAAGACTGGAAAAATGTTGCCTGGTCTGATGAGTCTCGATTTCTGTTGAGACATTCAAATGGTAGAGTCAGAATATGGCGTAAACAGAATGAGAACATGGATCCATCATGCCTTGTTACCACTGTGCAGGCTGGTGGTGGTGTAATGGTGTGGGGGATGTTTTCTTGGCACACTTTAGGCCCCTTAGTGCCAATTGGGCATCGTTTAAATGCCACGGGCTACCTGAGCATTGTTTCTGACCATGTCCATCCCTTCATGACCACCATGTACCCATCCTCTGATGGCTACTTCCAGCAGGATAATGCACCATGTCACAAAGCTCGAATCATTTCAAATTGGCTTCTTGAACATGACAATGAGTTCACTGTACTAAAATGGCCCCCACAGTCACCAGATCTCAACCCAATAGAGCATCTTTGGGATGTGGTGGAACGGGAGCTTCGCGCCCTGGATGTGCATCCCACAAATCTCCATCAAGTGCAAGATGCTATCCTATCAATATGGGCCAACATTTCTAAAGAATGCTTTCAGCACCTTGTTGAATCAATGCCACGTAGAATTAAGGCAGTTCTGAAGGCGAAAGGGGGTCAAACACCATATTAGTATGGTGTTCCTAATAATCCTTTAGGTGAGTGTATATGTTACGGGCAAAACCCGAAGTTCAGCCAGTTCCCATTTCGCATTTTGGCCGCGAGGTGTGGCCAAAGTCCAAATTACTAGAAATGACCGGTGTATGTGCTACTTTGGCTGGCCATTTCGTTAAGTGGCGAGAACTCCCTGGCCAAGATTCGATGTGCCGATGACTTATACGCGAGTACATACGGTATGTAAATTCAGAAAATGGACAGATGAGGAAGTCCCCGCGCTTTCATATTGTCAAGAACATGGCTGCAAGCAGTGAGCCGTGTCACTGGATTGTGTCTGGCCAGGACGTGACAGAGGCCACCACCCCCCACCAGTAAGGCCTAACAAATGCAGGGATGATTTATGGAATCCATTCGGCACACTTGGTACAAGTGCATCACATTTGTGTTCTCCTCTGGATTGTAAAAGTGCTCTTCCACCAAGGAAAACCTGGCAGAGGCTTAAAATTGATGGCGCCATGTCGAGAGCAATCAAAACGGCAGTAAATCTGTGCAGCGGCCTGACCCGCCGTGGCACCTCGGGAGACTCTTTCAGGGGCCTGTGTTTTCATGCTCAAAAATAGATTTTAAACACCGATGTGCTATAAAACAAGTCATTTGTCTGGCCTCTGATCAGGCTGCCGCGTCTCGCCGTGGCCCTGCAGTGCAGCGCGTCCTCCCGTAATCTCCAACAAGAAACGGGACACCACGGCATCTCCGGGGCAGCGGACCTTACGGATCAGGTCACCCGTAAGACACCTCCCGGGCACCGATGGACCTGCACATTGGCGGCAGCACTTTGTGCTTCTCAGTCAAAGCGTGGCACGCGGCAGCCCCAGGTGCTTCCAATTACCAGCAGCTAAACAAATAAATTATCATTCATTCAACGAGTACAAATTCTGAAAGTCAAATTTATCCATCCATTAGCAAGTTAGGCAGCTGCTGCACCCCGAATCCCTCGTGGCAGGAGGGTTAGCCAAAATCTGATCAGAAGAAAATGCACTGTCACTCTCCCCGTAAGCTGAATGATGGGCATATGCCACCTGTGACTGTGGCGCACCGTTCACAGTGGGGCCATGCAAGGTGCGGAAATACAGCGTCCTCCATAACGCTTGGGACAAACACGCATTTCTTTCCTTGATTCACCCCCTCTGCTCCACAGTTTGACGTTACAAACAATTTGGACGCGATTAATGTGCACATTGCAGACTTTCATACATTTTTGTCACATGACACTTTGACTACATAGTCCCCCCCCCCCCCCCAGCAATGGCAGGTCTGTTTAGTTCTTTGCCGCGTATCCCTGACATGCAATGACTGCTTGACGTCTGTGATCCACAGACATCATCAGGTGCTGAGGGTCTTCTCTGCAGATGCTCTGCCAAGCCTCTCATGCAGCCATCTTCAGCTCCTGCTTGTTTTGGGGGGCTTGTCCCCTTCAGCATATGGAAGGCCTGTTGAGTTGGATTGAAATTGGGTGACTGGCTTGGCCATTCTAGAATCTTCCATTTTTTTGCTTTGATAAACTCCTGTGCTGCCTCAGCAGTCTGTGTGGCTCATCATCTTGTTGTAGGATGAAGTGCCGTCCAATGAGTTTGGAGACACCTACTGAACCTTGAGAAGATCAGATGTTTCCAAACACCTCAGAATTCTTTGTGCCACTGCCATCAGCAGTTCATCAATGAAGAGATGTGTGCCAGTACCTGTGACTGCCATACATGCCCACTCCATAACACCCCCAGCACCACCATCTTTAACAGATGAGGTGGTCTGCTTTAGATCTCAAGCAGTTCCTTGTCGTCTCCACACTTTGCTCTTGCCAGCACTCTGATCAGGTTCATCTTTGGCTCGTCTGTCTACAAGACCTTTTCCCAGAATTCTGCAGGTTTTTTGAAGTCCTCTATCCCAAACTCTGATCTGGCCATCCTGTTTTTTGTGGTTTACATCTTGCAGTGTGTCCTCTGTGTTTCTGTTCATGATGGGTGTCTTTTTCTTGACCATAGTTTATCATCAGCAGTGGAGGCCTTCCTTGGCCTACCAGTCCCTTTGCTATTACTGAGCCCACCAGTGTGTTCTTTTCTTCTTCATGATGTTCCAGACAGTTGATTTTGGTCATCCTCAGGTTTTCCCGATGTCTCCAGTGGTTTCATTCTTGTTTTTCAGGTTCCTAATGGCTTCTTTGAATTTCACTGGCGTAGCTCTTGTCCTCGTGTTGAACAATGGCCACTACAGACTCCAAAGGGTAGATGCCAGTGAGGTATCTTATGAAGCACTCTGATGAGGTTCATCTTTGTCTCGTTGGTCCGCAAGACCTTTTCCCAGAACTCTGCAGGCTCTTTTAAGTCCTTTTTTCTCAAGCTTTAATATGGCCATCCTGTTTTTGTGGCTAACATCTTGCAGTGTCTCCTCTGTTCTTCTGTTCATGACGTCTTCTGCAGATAGTCGTCTCTGACACACACACACACACGTCGGCCCCCTAAAGACTGTCTCTGATCTCTCGGACAGGCGTTGGGTGCTTTTGCTTGACCATAGTGAGGATTCTTCTGCCATCAGCAGTGGAGGTCTTTCTTGGCCCACCAGTCCCTTTGCTATTACTGAGCCCACCAGTATGTTCTTTTCTTCTTTGTGATATTCCAGAAAGTTGATTTCGATCATCCTCAGGTCTTATCGATGTCTCCAATGGTTTGATTCTTGTTTTTCAGCCTCATGGTGGCTTCTTTGACTTTCACTGGCATAGCTCTTGTCCTCATGGTGAACATTGGCAACTGCAGACTCCAAAGGGTAGAAGCAGGCCGAGGTATCGTATGAAGCATTGAAACCCACCTGAGGAATCACAAACACCCGGGACGCCAATTGTCCCAAATATTACGGTGCCCTGAAATGGGGGTGGTTGTGTGACCGAGATGTGTGCAGATCCCCTTAAATGAAGGTCTGCAATGTCTACTTCAATCACAATACCTGAATTGCTTGATTTGTCATTTAAAACTGTGGAGCAGAGGGGGACATCAAGGAGAAAATGGGCCAAACTCATACTCTGTCAACCTTCTTCTCTTCTTACGTGAGGCCTCGTTACAAGCTGTAGGTTTCACACAAACATTTAGGTCCACTTGCCAATTCTGCTCTGCCAACTGGCAGGCCATGAACCAATCTCATCCCCACCAACATGGGCGGAGTGGTGGCGCTGAGGCTTAGGATCCACGCTGGCAATCGGAAAGGTTGCCGGTTCAAATCCTGTAAATGCCAAAAAGGGACTCTGCACTGTTGGGCCCTTGAGTAAGACCCTTAACCTGCAACTGCTCCGTCCTGGGTATGACGTTAATCTGCAAGTAGGCCCTCCAACCTGCAGGGAAAAACTTAGGGGTTGGTGGCAGAATTGGCACTCCAGCCACCATAAATAAAACTCACACTGGCTCCATTCCATCTGAACTAGTGTGGTGCTGAGGTGTCACCTGCTGTATGGCTGAACTCGGGGTCCTTATCCGGGATCCTGAGTTGGTTTGTCATGTGGTGAGTGCAGTAACCCTAACCCTAAGCTCTCTGTCTCTCTCCACCAATATGCAAGACCCTACCTGGGGAGACCCTTTTTCAAATGAGCAGCAAACCTACAGAAATCGTTGTTCTCGATCACTGCTGCTGGACGGTGGACCCCTTTGCCAAGCTTCGTGGTGCTCACCGGGCTTGATAGACCAGTGGGCAGCAGAGGAGAGGAAAAGAAGAAAAACTCGGGTGTCTTTAATTGCATTTATTAAAATGGAATCATGTCATCAATTATTCATATGCTGTTAATTTAATTAATTAATCATTTTTTCTAACTACACATCTGATGGGGCGGCACGGTGGCGCAGTGGGTAGTGCTGCTGCCTCGGAGTTATGAGACCCGGGTTCGCTTCCCGGGTCCTCCCCGCGTGGAGTTTGCATGTTCTCCCCGTGTCTGCGTGGGTTTCCTCCCACAGTCCAAAGACATGCAGGTTAGGTATATTGGCGAGTCTAAATTGTGCTTGGTGTGTGCCCTGCGGTGGGCTGGCACCCTGCACAGGGTTTGTTCGTGCCCTGTGTTGGCTGGGATTGGCTCCAGCAGACCCCCGTGACCCTGTAGTTAGGATATAGCGGGTTGGATAATAGATGGATGATCTTTCCCCCCCAGTAGACCATTACATGGGTGGCACGGTGGCGCAGTGGGTAGTGCTGCTGCCTCACAGTTAGGAGACCCTTAAGGGTTCACTTCCCGGGTCCTTCCTGTGTGGAGTTTGCATGTTCTCCCCGTGTCTGCGTGGGTTTCCTCCCACAGTCCAAAGACATGCAGGTTAGGTGCATTGGCGATCCTAAATTGTCCCTAGTGTGTGCTTGGGGTGTGTGAGCCCTGCCCAGGGTTTGTTCCTGCCTTGTGCCCTGTGTTGGCTGGGATTGGCTCCAGCAGATCCCTGTGACCCTGTAGTTAGGATATAGCGGGTTGGATAATAGATGGATGATCTTTTCCCCCCAGTAGACCATTACATGGGTGGCACGGTGGCACAGTGGTAGCGCTGCTGCCTCACAGTAAGGAGACCAGGGTTCACTTCCCGGGTCCTCCCTGCGTGGAGTTTGCATGTTCTCCCTGTGTCTGTGTGGGTTTCCTCCCACAGTCCAAAGATATGCAGGTTAGGTGCATTGGCGATTCTAAATTGTCCCTAGTGTGTGCTTGGGGTGTGTGTGTGTGCGTGTGCCCTGCCCAGGGTTTGTTTCCTGCCTTGCGCCCTGTGCTGGCTGGGATTGGCTCCCGTGACCCTGTGTTAGGATATAGCGGGTTGGAAAATGACTGACTGACTGACTAATTACACATCTGCATCTCTTTCTGCGATTCTTAATGTTTTCAACTCTAATGCTGACTCCTACCTGGGGACAGACGGCGTCATGCAGAGGGGGTACCCTGAATGGAGATGGGAGGTGGTGTGGAGTGGCCGAGGCAGCCACTGGGATTACTTGAGAAAAGGGAAGCCAGCCAAGCTGGAGCACAGAGATGAGCAGCCAGTCATCGTGTTTTGCTTTGTGTGTCCATGCGTGGCGATCGTGCACAAAATCCCCAGAAAGGCCGTAAATACTAAGCTAACCACTCTGTAGAATGATGGCGTGCAGAACGGCGTCTCTGAACACATAACAACAACGTCGTAACTTAAAGAGGATGGGCTGCAGCGGCAGAAGAGCACACCGGTGGGCTGCACTCCTGTCGGTGGGACTTCAGTGAGTCTGTGATTACCAGTTCTTTAAGTATAAAGCGCTTATTAGTAGTCACATACTGCAGTGTAACGCACTCTTTGTAAAGCTCCTGCTGCTTACAAGGTAGTCATTAACAGATGCATTATGGGTAGCCAAGCGTGCTGGATCCTGCAGGAGTTTATGTGGAGGGGCACACGCCCCTAAAAGTCTATTTAACATTTTACTGCATCCTAATATAAACCTTAGATCTTCTATTAGCAGCCTGTGTGGCCCCAACCCCCCCGACACAATTTTACCACAACAGTCCGAGTTCCAATCAAGTGCTTTTAATTTAGACAATACCTTCATACAGGCCTCTATTGTTCCATATACAGCACAGCTCGTTCTTTCCTTTTTTTTTCCAACCCTTTTCCCTTTACTCCTTCCCTTTGCCCTTCTCCGCTCCCGACTCCGACTCCTGGGACAAGTACAAGGCTCTCTCTCTCTTCATTCCCAATCCAGGAGTGCTCAATCTAGTGCCCCCGGGAAGCACTTCCAGGCTAGGCACGCACACACACACACACACACACGTGTCGCATGCACGGGGCTCAAGCTCGGGCACTTCCAGATTCTGTATTGTAGGTAAGCTCATACCTCTCTTTGTAAACCTGCGCTGACATTTACAATCCCTTTTACAGGATCCCATTAATTTTCTGCAGTAAACTAAACTAAACGCTTTGTATGTTTTTTCAATTTTTACATCAGCTGTAGGGGAGGCGATGAGCGACTAGCAAGGAATCGGGCAGCGTATGAAGCCATGTGGGCTTCCATGTCAACCCACAGCCGGACTGCCAGCAGACTGAAGCAGCACTAAAATGCCAGCAAAAGTGTCGTCTTGGTTTCTCATGGAATTTAAACACATTCTCTCCATTTCCTTGAAAACACAGACACTTTCTTTTCTCCTTCAGTTTATCACCCGGACCTGCCATGTAAAACTTGTAAGACCATGGCCAAAAAAACAAAAAAGAAAGAATAACTTAAGAACTTTTATATTAGGCAGAATACCCAGTGGGGGCTGGGTATTTTTTTTGGTCTCGAACCTGTGCAAGTTTTTAATTTTTTCATTTTGTTCACATTAACTATTGTTTTGTTTTTTAAAAATGTTCTTCAGCTTAACTATTGTTTTTTTAAAAAAATTTTCAGCTTAACTATTGTTTTTTAATTTTCTTTATCTTAACTATTGTTTTTTTAATTTTCTTCTTCTTAACTATTGTTTTTTTGTTTTTTTAAATTTTCTTCTTCTTAACTATTGTTTTTTAATTTTCTTTAACTATTGTTGTTTGTTTTTTAAATTTTTCTTCAGATTAACTATTGTTTTTTAATTTCCTTCAGGTTAACTATTGTTTTTGGTTTTTTAAATTTTCTTCTTCTTAACTATTGGTTTTTGTTTTTTAATTTTCTTTAACTATTGTTGTTTGTTTTTTTAATTTTTCTTCATCTTAACTATTGGTTTTTAATTTTCTTCAGGTTAACTATTGTTTTTTGGTTTTTTAAATTTTCTTCTTCTTAACTATTGTTTTTTGCTTTTTTATTTTCTTCTTCTTAACTATTGTTGTTTGTTTTTTTAATTTTCTTCATCTTAACTATTGTTTTTTTTTTTTTTTTCGACCTTATCATTGAACTGTCATTTATAATCTTAGAGAAACAATTCTAGGTTTAAATCTTTGCATTTATATAGCGCTTTTCTCACCACTCAAAGCGCTCAGCAATGGCAGGTTAAGCGCCTCGCTGAAGGGCCCAACAGAGCAGAGTCCCTTTTGGCATTTACAGGATTTGAACTGGCAAACCTTCCGATTGCCAGCGCGGATCTCTAGCCTCAGAACCACCACTATTTAAGGATCCTACTTCTCTTAATTTTATATCTTTATATCTTTTATATCACAGGTGTACAGTAAGTGTGTATTACTTGTTTATCTTTTGTATTCTTTTTATTCCTAATTATTCTTATCTAAACTTCATGTTTTTTTTTTCTTTGCATATGACTGCTTCTTTGACGTGCTTTAAAGCCCCAGCCTGTGTATGAAAATGTGTAATAGAAACAAATGTCATTGTATCTATTGTGTCCTGTAGGGGGCGTATCCCTAACCCCAATCTCAGACAAGTGGCCCCCCCCCCCCCCACTTGCCTCTTATAGCAGATATCCGACTCTTCATTCTTTTACCTTTCATATGACTGAACTCTGAAAACGTTGGGTTCAAATCTAATGCAGAATATTTTAAAGCATCCCTGGTCTGTACTTGACACACAACAGCAGACCACCCACCCTGTTACGCCAGAGAAGTTAGCAATACCATCAATATTATTTTATGAAGTTTTCTTCCAACACTCTCGGGACATCTTCAGTAGTCATCAGCCAGGTATAAAAATTGAATGGCCGTGCTTACCGGAACGAGGAACTTTTTGATCTCATCCAACGCGTGGCTCATTCGAGAGTAGGCTTCTCCAGGCGGGGCAAACACTTCAATTAAGACATGAAGGTCGTTACTCAGGTGGCCGTATTTGGAGTCCCCACTTTTCCTAAGCTCCTCCTCCTACAAACAAAAACAAAAAAAAAACAAAAGAAAACAACACTCTTGAGTTGATCCGCTTTTCAAAGTATCGGAAACAACAAGCGACGTAGAAACCATGGAATGATAAAGTTTTGAAGTGGAAAAGGTGAAGGTGTGAGGCCTCCAAAATAGAGCTGAACGTAGGCCAGTATTCCACCTAGCCTGCCCAGCTTGTACCTGATATTACATTAAACATATAAACACACAGCAAAGTCTATGGAAAACAACACCAGATGCAATGAAAGATGACGAGAGTAAGTCCAGAGATCTGCACGCTGAAAGGGAATGAAAAAACAGTCCTACCGGTAGACACTGTAAGGGTGAAGATGGATGGATGGTTCAGCAGCGCTCCTTTACTGGCGGGAAAGCCAATGAATCCATTATGAGTCCTCAGCACGATCCAGAACCCAACGACGACACAATCCAGGACACAAAGACTAAACACGGCTTAACCAGCAGAAGGCAGTCCGACAGGTAAACGGAACACAAAATACAACACCACCTGCCCTCCTTTTAAACCCCTCTGACCACCTCTGACCCCAACAGCCCCTGCAGGGACTGCTGGGAGATGTAGTTTTAACTAACAACAACAACATTTATTTCTATAGCACGTTTTCATACAAAAAAAATGTAGCTCAAAGTGCTTTACAAAATGAAGAATAGAAAAATAGAAGACACAATAAAAAATAAACATAAGTCAACATTAATTAACATAGAATAAGTAAGGTCCGATGGCCAGGGTGGACAAAAAAAAAA
>JANRMT010062824.1:4382873-4400806 GCA_026402145.1 Polypterus bichir lapradei | reverse complement strand
GGTCCGATGGCCAGGGTGGAAAAAAAAAAAAAAAAAAAACTCCAGAGGCTGGAGAAAAAAAAAATAAAATCTGCAGGGATTCCAGACCAAGAGACCACCCGGTCCCCTCTGGGCAATCTACCTAACATAAATGAAACAGTCCTCTTTGGATTTAGGGTTCTCACGGAAGGACTTGATGATGATGGTCACGTAGACTTCTGGCTTTTAGTCCATCATTGTTGGAGCATCATGAAGCTTTGAGTAGTTGGAGGTGGCGCAGGCCGCCACCACAAAGAAACCGGAAAAAGAAACAGAAGAGAGAGTAGGGGTCAGTATGGATTTTAGAGCCACCATGAATAGTTATGATAATGAATTGAACATACAGAGTATCAGGAGTAAGTTAAAGTGAAGTTATGAGAAGGCCATGTTAAAGTAATGTGTTTAATAATATTTAATAATATAATGTTTAATGTGTAATAGTAGCACTGCTACAAAGGCCTTGTCTGAAGAAGCGCAGATCTTTTACGGCTACTTTCACACAGTAGCTAGAGGTGACACGATCCTGATTTTTTTTCCATTTTCCCCATCCGGATTTCTGCCGGTGAAGCTTGATCTGGTTGACCATCGATGTCAAGCCGACATGGTGAGCGCCTTCATCCGACATGACCGACAGATTACGTTGTCTGCTGTTGCTGCATATTTGAATATCCTCTGTGGATCTTCACAGGCTGTAGTGCAGGATGGCTTGGGTGGTTACCTTAAGACCCCAAAAGTTTACCGATCTGCATGAACCCAACATCCTTCGATGAATTTCGACAGCTTTCACTCGAAGGACACGCACTAGGGTGTGTTTATCAGCAATGGAGCAATCCCGTCCATGTTCATTTGAACTTGGCTTCAACGAGACTAACGGCAGAGTGCTGGGTTAAGAATGTTCAAATTACCCATAAGCCATTGCGAATGTGTTGGATTGCGTCAGCTTCTATCCATGGCAGTAACTACATCATTTTCAAATTGCCTTTACTTTTTAATTTACCCTCGTCAAGCACGCACGTCACTCACCGGGCTCATCAGAGGTATCTGCTACCACCTTGGGTTGAGAGGGTGGGGCGCTGGCACTAACTATGCCTTCTTCTGCTCCCTCCACAGTCCTGAGAAGTGAGGACATTTGACTCCGCCCAGCTACATACCGTATCCAGTGGACGGAGGTGTCACTCCGTACAAAGAGCGGACCGCAGGACGGAGCTCCAACCTGGTGTCTGAAACGAGGCATCCCAAGCCTAACGGCAGCTTTTCAGTTCTGGAAGCTTTTGATTCCATTTTTGCACCGTGTATTTGTTCCATGTTTTGCCTTTTGATTAAACGCGGACCACCGGATTGGCATCCCCCAACATTTTTCCTTTGGACTTGCAGTTCCACATTCGTTTCCTATAATATTATTCATAAATTTCAACAGAGCACTGTGTTTGAAGGTCTTTGGACCTGGAGGACATCGTGGCTGCATTTGTTGCAGCTAAAGCCCGTAGACAGCCATTTTGAAAGTTACAGTAATATTGTTAACAACCATTTTGTTTTGTTTAATTTCAATTATTTATGCTTTTTTTATGTTTTTAAATATTGTAATGTGCAATTTGCATTTTTTACATTAATTTGCATTTCAATTATATTTGCAATTATTTTGAATTTCAAAATGTACTTTATTCCATTAGGGTGGCACGGTGGCGCAGTGGGTAGCGCTGTTGACTCACAGTAAGGAGACCTGGGTTCGCTTCCTGGGTCCTCCCTGCGTGGGTTTTCTCCCATAGTCCCACTGCGAGTGACATGCAGGTTAGGTGCATTGGCGATCCTAAATTGTCCCGTGTGTGTGTGTGTGTGTGTGTGACCTGCGGTGGGCTGGCGCCCTGCCTGGGATTGGTTCCAGCAGACCCCTGTGACCCTGTGTTAGGAGATAGCGGGATGGACAATGACTGACTGACTGACAGTGCCTACTAGGGAAGTGAATGTGTAGGACAACTGGAACGTCTATGGACAATATTTGTAATAAAATAACCACCTTAAATTCAGCTCAGTAAAGAAAAGGATTCCATGTGGCGTAGCGGGTTGGACTTCAGACCCAGCAGGTGTGGTTTCAGATCCTGATGCCAACGTGCCCTGCCCGGGGTTTGTTCCTGCCTTGCGCCCTTTGCTGGCTGGGATTGGCTCCAGCAGACCCCCATGACCCTGTGTTAGGATATAGCGGGTTGGACACTGACTGACTGACTGACTTTATTCTATTATTTCTGTTTTTTTTATTTTCTATACAAATGTTGTGGCATTTTTCAAAAAAATCATAATTAAGGATGTGTTTATTCAATTCTTCCCATTGATCTTATCAAGTAAGCCTTTTTGCTAAAATAATGGTAATAAATTTGAATAGTAGAAATAATTCTTTCCATTTATATAGCACCTTTCTCACTCCTCAAAGCACTTTACACAGTGAGTGGGCAGACACGTCGATGAACCATCAAAGTGCAGCGCCAACCTGCCTGATGTGATGGCAACCATTGTGTGCCAGTACGCTCACCGCACTGTAGCTGCTGAACAGGTGACAGAGACAGAGAGTCATGTGGGGACAGGGGTTGAGATAAGGGATCCAGAATGACCAGGCAATTTAGCCAGGACATCGGGATACCCCCTACTCTTTACAGACCGACCACAGGGAGTCAAGACCTCAGTTTTATACCTCATCTGAAGGACGACACCATGTTTACAGCACAGTGTCCCCGTCACTGCACTGGGGCAATAGGATCCACACACAGTGCCCCCTGCTGGCCTCACCAGCAACTCTTCCAGCATCAACCCAAGCTTTTCCTGGTTGGTCTCCTCTCCATGGCTCTTACATGCTTAGCTTCAGGTGGCCGATCTCATCTGAACTGCAGGTTGTGAGGCTGCTGGTAATTTTATCACATCGGGATTGTTGGAGGGTCCTGGGGCTCCTAGAGTTCCTAAGAATCGCCAGAGATGGAGTGGCCATGGTGGTGGTCCCAGCTTTCTATGGGCTCTGGTTCTTCTCAAATGACTTGTGCCTCTGCGATTGTCACAAGCCATTAAGTACTCATTACTGCAGAGACACTACGGCATTTCTTTCTGAGTACGTCCCGTGCTGATTATCACCCGTCCTTTTGGTTTAATGGACAACTCGGCATCAACTTAAAACACAAGGACTTAGGAAGAGGAACTTTTCACATTAGGAGCCTACTTTTGATTACTAATAAAAAACCATCATTTGACAGCGAAACAGCTGCGAGTGACCTGAAATCACTATCAGTTGTCGGTGCTTTCAGGATGACTGGCGCCTCTCTTTTGTAATCAGCTCGCAGCAGACAGTGATTGTCGAAAGGCTGTTTGCTATTCCGACGTCACCGGCCCAAATGTCACATTGGCTATTTGCACTGCTAAGTGCCGACACTTTAATTCACTTTTACGGAGGGCAATCAGGCCAGGCGGGGCATGTTTGATATTACACCGGCATCCATAATCATGTCACTTCATTTGAATAGCTATTTTTATTAGAGCACTTCCATCACGCCGTGTGTCCTTAATTGCAATCAAAACGTGAGTTACGTGATCTTCAACCCCAAGATCCTGCGGGCTGGGATGACTGATTAGATCTCGGGGACTAAGCAAATAGATATGGAAGATTAACGCAAGTGGAGCTGGGAAAATAATGAGGGCAAGGGCCTTCCACCTAATCCCTTTAAGCAGCCTGGCATCCTTTTATTTTATTTGCCCACCCTGTTTATCTTTCTACGTGCTTCCCTCACCATAAAGACTTTACTTCTTTTAATTTGTTCTTGTTTTGGGCCCTTGGTGGCTAACGTCTTGCAAGGCGTTTCTGGCAAAAATGACATCTTTTCACGTTTTGGTATCCCAGTTATTTTTTTTTTTAATTTAGCTGTTTGCCTGGCTACATTTTCACTCTTAATAAACTTGTCACGTGTGGGCGTCAGAGGGTCAAACCTCCGAGGTCCTCCAAGGTGTGTGATACCACCTGGGGCCGCTAACTGTCTCGTGTTCTTCTTCTGCAAGTGTAGAGAAACCGCCCAATGAGGACAACTGACTGACTCCGCCCCTTCTGGTCCCCAGGCCATAAAAGCTCGACTGCCACCGAAGGAGGTGGCACTTCTGATCCAAGCTTATAAGTTGACACATGAGAGGCTGGGCATCAAACTAAAGGAAGTGTTGGGTTCAGGGTGATGTTTATAGAAGGGTGCAGAATTGGCACAGATACGGGAATCAGAGGGTGATGGTGAGAGGAACCTCATCAGAACTGGCTGATTTTAAGAGTGGTGACCAGCAGGGGGCAGTGCGGGGGCTGCTGCTATTTTTAATATATGGAAATGATTTAGATAGGAATATAAATAACAAGCTGGTGAAGTTTGCAGATGATACCAAGATAGGTGGATTGGCAGATCATTTGGAATCCGTTATATCGTCACAGAAGGACTTGGACAGCAGTCAATAAGATGCTGCAGATGTTCTATCAGACAGTTGTGGCGAGTGCCCTCTTCTACACGGTGGTGTGCTAGGGAGGCAGCATAAAGAAGAGGGACGCCTCACGTCTGGACAAACTGGTGAGGAAGGCAGGCTCTATTGTAGGCACGGAGCTGGACAGTTTGACATCCGTGGCAGAGCGACGGGCGCTGAGCAGGCTCCTGTCAATCATGGAGAATCCACTGAACAGGATCATCTCCAGACAGAGGAGCAGCTTCAGCGACAGACTGCTGTCACCGTCCTGCTCCACTGACAGACTGAGGAGACCCCACACTATGCGACTCTTCAGTTCCACCTGGGGGGTAAACGTTAACATTATACAAAGTTATTGTCTGTAATACCTGCATTGTTATCACTCTTTAATTTAATATTGTTCTTTATCAGTATACTGTTGCTGGAGTATGTGAATTTTCCCTTGGGATTAATAAAATATCTATCTATCTATCTATCATATAGTGCCTTTCACATCTATCTATCTATCTATCATATAGTGCCTTTCATGTCTATCTATCTATCTATCTATCTATTATATAGTGCCTTTCATATCTATCCTATTATATAGTGCCTTTCACATCTATCTATCATATAGTGCCTTTCGTGTCTATCTATCTATCTATCTATTATATAGTGCCTTTCATATCTATCCTATTATATAGTGCCTGTCATATCTATCTATCTATCTATTTATCTATTATATAGTGCTTTTCATTCTATCTATCTATCTATTATATAGTGCCTTTCATATCTATCCTATTATATAGTGCCTTTCACATCTATCTATCTATCTATCTATCTATCATATAGTGCCTTTCGTGTCTATCTATCTATTATATAGTGCCTTTCATATCTATCCTATTATATAGTGCCTGTCATATCTATCTGTCTATCTATTTATCTATTATATAGTGCCTTTCATTCTATCTATCTATCCTATCATATAGTGCCTGTCATATCTATCTATCTATCAAAATGCTTGGGCAGATTTGTGGACGATGAAATTAAATGTCAGTAAATGTAAAGAATTACACGTAGGAAGTAAAAATGTGAGGTCTGAATACACAATGGGCCGTTGTAAACCTGAAAGTCCACCTTATGAGAAGGATATAGCAGTCATAGAGGACTTGACACTATCAACTAACTCCCAGACAGTGTTCAGAAGCCATTAAAAAGGCTAACAGAATGTCAGGTTATATAGCGCCTTGATGTGTGGAGTACAAGTCTGGAGTCCAGGCTATAAAAAGGACATGGCAGCACAAGAAAAAAGGTCCAGAGAAGAGCATCTAGGATAATTCCAGGGTTACAGGGAATGTGTTATGATGAAAGATTGATGGAGTTGAGACTTTTAACCATGTAATGTAAGTAAATTTAAAGCATTACACATAGGAAGTAAAAATGTGAGGTTTGAATACACAATGGGCGTCAGAAAATCGAGAGTCCACCGTATACGAAGGATTTAGGAGTCGTACTGGAATCTAAGCTATCAACTGCCAGACAGTGTTCAGAAGCCATTAAGACAGCTAACAGAATGTCAGGTTATATAGCGCCTTGATGTGTGCAGTACAAGTCACAGGAGGTTCTGTTCAAGCTTTATAACACACTGGTGAGGCCTCATCTGGAGTCCCGTGTGCAGTTTTGATCATTAGGCCACAAAAAGGACATAGCAGCACAAAAAAAGGTCCAGAGAAGGGCAACAAGATGCATCCAGGGCTACTGAGGACGAGTTATGAGGAAAGATTAAAAGAGCTGAGCCTTAAGGAGATGAAGAGGAGACCTGACTCAAGTGTGCAAAATGATGAAGGAAATTTGTCCAGTGGATCGAGACGGTGACTTTAAATTAAGTTCATCAAGAACACGGGGACACAGTTGGAAACTTGTGAAGGGGAAATTTCACACAAACATTAGGAAGTTTTTCTTTCCATAGAGAACCACAGACACTTTGAATAAGGGACCAAGTAGTGTGGCAGACAGTAGGACTTTAGGGACCTTCAAAACTTCTTTTAGAAGAATTCAGTGGACAGGACTGGTGAGCTTTGTTGGGATGAATGGCCTGATCTCATCCAGATTGTTCTCAAGCGACCAGAGCAAAGCAGCTCCTCACTAAACTGACAGCAGGCAAAGCCGTCTTCATCATAGTGGCCACGTTATTCCGGTGGCAGCACTTTGTGTTTTCTTTTTCACGCCATCGAACGTTATGGTTTTGTTTGAATCATTAAGTAAACAGGGACGTCCAGGTTGGCACACTTGTATCAGCCTGTCAGACAGCCACAGATATAGAATTAGGATGTCCTCCAGGGCTTTGCCATCTTTACTAATCTGTACTTTTCTCTGATTTCTCTTCCGGTCCTTCTGTGGTGGCGCCCACCTGATCGAGGTGCTGTGATGCTGGACTGAAGGCGGGAGCCCCAGCTGTCCACAAGACCCATTGCGTTGAATCCTCTCAGATGAAGCCTGGAAACAATGAGGAAGCGAATTGAGGACATCTATGGTAGGTAGAATGCCCAGTGGGAGTTGGGTGGTCTTTTGACCTTGGACCCCAGCAGATTTTGTTTTTTTTTTTGTTTTTCCACCATCCCTCTGGAGTTGTTTTGTGTTTTTCCTGTACTCCTTGGCTATTGGACCTTACTTTATTCTTTGTTACTTATCCATCCATTGTCCAACCCACCATATCCTAACTACAGGGTCACGGGAGTCTGCTGGAGCCAGTCCCAGCCAACACAGGGAGCAAGGCAGGAAACAAACCCTGGGCAGGGTGCCAGCCCACAGCAGTCTTTGTTACTTAGTATTGCCTCATTTTATTTATATATTTTTTAAATTTTTCGTTCTTCATCTCGTAAAGCACTTTATCTTTTACATAAAAAGCAGGCTATAGAAATAAATGTTGTTGTTGTTGTTTGTGTTGGTTTAAAATTGGACTTTACCTGCTGCTCACCAGCCTCTGAAAATGTCTGACCCAGCTAAACTTCTTGGTTTGAAAATCAGGCCCAGCTGAGTTTATAATTGAACGGCCCGGCTCTAAAGTGACGCCTTTATCTACATTTGAGGGGGCCACACAGCATTGGCAGCAGGATCTGAATCCACACCTTTAGGGTTTGAAGTCCAAACCGCTACGCCACATGGAGTCCTTTCTGACGCAGAATTTAAAAGGGTTATTTTATGACTGATAGCAAAATACCCGCGCTTCGCAGCGGTGAAGTACTGCCTTAAAATTTTTATTAAGAAGAAAATTAAACCTTTTTAAACTGAGTGAAAATATACCAATAATTATTTGTTAAAGATCTCTTTGTATGCCACGTTGTCAGTTCGGCCCTCCAGTTGCAATATGACCAAGCTGTAGCTGTGCGCTGAGCTTACTCTTGAGCATGCAACGTACAGTTGGCCATGTGAACAGTAATCTTGTTTCAAATCTCACAGCTTGGATTGCTGCTGTCATAATCGGTTTGAGTTTCATGGTTTGTTTCAGTTACGACAGTATTTGTAGGACTTGTGTTGAAGAGACATTCGGCATCTGTCAAGCGTTGTAAGTATACAACCAGTTTCATTGATAACTTCACATCCAGCTTTTGAGAGTTTAAACATTTCTAAACATCAAAGTGTCCACTACTGAAATCGTCACCTGTGAAGCTAAGATGTTTAAGAGGCATTGGCGATTGTCCAAAGGTGTAAAATATTTGGCCATTTCAGTACACTTAAGCATTTCACTCTTCTAGTGCTCCTGTGTATTATAATTATCTCCTGTACCGTCATCAGTCCACACCTTGAACCTGTCCCAGTCATTCAATACATAAGACACAATGTTCTTCCAGATATCAATAGTGAGCTTGATATGGCCGTGCAATATGTAACACAGAGAATGGAAAAGGCAGGTGCCATCTCCGGGCATGGAAACCACTTGGTAAGTGACAGTTCTTTGATCGATGGTGATTACCTCGATAGACATGTTAATGGGGGTACGGTTGGAATGATAAAGGAAATGGGTACCTGAACAATGTAAAGTAAGTCTAAAATACCTACACAATAACTATAATCGTAATAAATGAACAATAAAACAGCGGAGAAGCCGTGGATTAAATAAAAAGGCTGTAGTTATCAGCAGGGAGACGTGAATACCGTGGTGAAGCAAGGAAGGGAATGTAGAGACTGGAGCGACAGACGGCCTTATATAGGCAGGCAGCCAACAACGTGGGAGGCGTTGGGATGGGGGACCCAACGCCGCCTCACACGGTGACCGAGCTGCAGGCTATGGACGTATATATGTACGTAAGTAGGATTCAGTTAGCGTTGGGAACCCGCGTACCAAATTTCTTGAAGATGGGCCCATAAGTAACAAAGACCGTTGAAAAGTTCAATATGGCAGCCGACAGTGGCATCATATCACCGAAATAAGTACCAAATTTCAGCCTTCTACCTATGAATAAGAAAGTTCAACATGGCGGACGTTGTTGACCGTTATGCGTAGAATTTTGAAATGAAACCTGCTTAACTTTTGTCAGTAAGCTGTAAGGAATGAGCCTGACAAATTTCAGCCTTCTACCTACACGGGAAGTTGGAGAATTAGTGACGTTGGAAACTTCAATATGGCGGCCGACAGTGGCGTCATACCACCGAAATATGTACATCGGTTTTGGTTAGCGCAGGGAAGCCACCTACCAAATTTCGTGAAGATGGGGCCATAAATAAAAAAGTTCAACATGGCGGACATTGAAAATTAGTGACATTGGAAAGTTCAATATGGCGGCCAACGGTGGCGTCATACCATCGAAATAAGTACATACATCGGTTTCGGTTAGCGCAGGGAAGCCGCCTACCAAATTTCGTGAAGTTGGGTCCATGAATAAGAAAGTTCAACATGGCGGACATTGTTGACCGTTATGACCGTTACGCATAGAATTTCGAAATGAAACCTGCTTAACTTTTGTAAGTAAGCTGTAAGGAATGAGCCTGACAAATTTCAGCCTTCTACCTACACGGGAAGTTGGAGAATTAGTGATGAGTCAGTCAGTCAGTCAGTCAGTGAGTGAGTGAGTGAGTGAGTGAGTGAGTGAGGGCTTTGCCTTTTATTAGTATAGATACAGTCCGTAGACATTCCAGTTGTCCTACACATTCGCTTCTCTAGTAGACATTGTGTGCTCTTTTATTTCACTTGTGATACTAATGGATTCTTAATTCTTAAACTGCAGATTGCATGGAAATAAATGTTGTTGTTGTTGTTTGTGTTGGTTTAAATTGGACTTTACCTGCTGCTTACCGGCCTCTGAAAATGTCTGGCCCAGCTAAACTTCTTGGTTTGAAAATCGGGCCCAGCTGAGTTTATAATTGAAAGGCCCGGCTCTAAAGTGACGCCTTTATCTACATTAGCTACAAGTCTTTTGTTTCTCCGGCTGGAGGACAGGCAGTTGAAGTGACCTGCTCGGGGGTCACACAGCGTCGGCAGCAGGATCTGAATCCACACCTGCTGGGTGTGAAGTCCAAACCGTTTCTGACGGCGCTCTATTCTTTATTGAGCAGAATTTAAAGTAAGACAGTCAGTCAGTCAGTCAGTCAGTGTCCAAACCGCTATGTCCTAATTACACGGTCACGGGGGTCTGCTGGAGCCAATCCCAGCCAGCACAGGGCACAAGGCAGGAACAAATCCCGAGCAGGGTGCCAGCCCACCATAGGGCACGCACACACACACAAACACCAAGCACACACAGTGCTACCACTGTTATGCCCAGTAGGCATTGTGTAGGCACTTTTATTTCACTCGTGATACTAATGGATCTTTAATTCTTAAACCGCACATTGCATTTTTTTCTGTTCATTTGCTGCCCTGGAGATGGACGTGTATATGAATTTTCTTTTAACTTTTATTACCCATGGAACGAAAAGCTTCAGCTGATTGGTCCCATCCAGTTTAAGACCACCGACTGTTGTGCTTTTTGCTACCACATCGTGGAGGCTCAAGAACGACTTGACTTGTTGCTTTGATTACTCCAAACATTACGTGTCAATCACATTGGCAGGCGCATTCAGGTGTCCGTCCCTTCTGAAGTCCATAGAGACGTCCCTGGGGTACCAGAAATGGTGTCAGTCTAAAATATGGGTGGCCTTTTGGCGGTCTGGGCTGCACGGCTTGAATAATGCAGGAGTGTGGGGACGTAGCAATACGAGTAAATTAGCCGAGAGTGCTGTCACTGTGGCGGAGATTAATTAATTAGGAGTAATAATTGCCGGGTGCGGTATGTCTTTGGTACCACTTAATCAAGTTTTGTGATAATAAAAGGAAGAAGCTGCTCCTCACATTAGATAATTACATTTAAATTAGCAGGCCTCATGCAGTCACATGCAGAACTCCATCGACTCCGTTGTCTGGAATCAAAACTATTATTTTGGTAAACAGCAGCCGGCTGCACGATAAACGTGCACAGCATGGCAACGTGTGCTGTTGGCTTTTACTTAACGCTTGCTTTTCATTCCTCTCTTTGTTACCCGTGAATTACTTAAAACACTCAGCAGACCTTCAGCTGAACTGCACCTGAAAACACTTACAGCAAGTCAGCAGTGACGCCCCAGACAGCCAGACCTAATGTGACGTCTTGCATGTAGTGCCATTCATATCTACCCATCTATCTAGTCTTCATGTTTGTGTTGTCTTATATATTGTGCCATTTACATCTACCCATTGTGGACACCATGGGTCACTCAGGCTCCCCACACACCCAACACAAACAGGTTTGGACTCAAGTTAAAGGGCAAAAGAGTCTTGTGGGAATCTCTTCTTTAAGCAAGTGTTTTCCACCACAGCCATAAGTATAAACGATGCACTAGCACAACTGTTTTCTTCCAGTTTCTACCACAGGTGACTGCCTCTTCCACCCCTCCATACAATCTTCATTCACATCCCACCGAACTCAGGCTCCTGGAACTGAGGCAGGCAGTGCCTTTTATCTACAACCCAGAAGTACTTCCAGAGCTCCGTACACGTGGTCCAAAAGCCCCATGGAGTAAGGCTCCCCAGTCCCTACAGTACCCCCTGGTGGTACCCATGGAACCAAACAGGGCTGAGTCGAAGAGCTCCACGTCCCATGATGCCCTGTGGGAATCTGAGGCACTGCTGCAACCAAGCAGGGCTGCCATCTAGCAAGGGAAATAATGCCCTGTGCATGTTCTCCCTGGTCTTTCTCGGCTGGGTAAGGATGCCAGCCGTCCCTCACACCACTTATCTACACAATAGTCTTAATATCCATCTTTGTGCTGCCTCTTATATAGTGCCATTCATATCTACCCATCTATCTATAAAGTAGTCTTCATGTTCATGTTGTCTTGTATATTGTGCCATTCATATTTACCTATTGTGGACACCATGGGGCACTCAGGCTCCCCACACACCCAACACAAACAGGTTCGGACTCAAGTTAAAGGGCAAAAGAGTCTTGTGGGAAACTCTTCTTTAAGCAAGTGTTTCCCACCACAACCTCAAGTATAAGCGATGCACTAGCACAACTGTTTTCTTTCAATGTCTACCACAGGTGACTGCCTCTTCCACCCCTCCACACAATCTTCATCCACCTTCCACCCGACTCGGGCTCCTGGAACTGAGGCACGCAGCTCCTTTTATCTAGCACCCAGAAGTACTTCCAGAGCTCCGTACACATGGTCCAAAAGCAAAACAAAAGCCCCATGGAGTAAGGCTCCCCAGTCCCTGCTGTACCCCCTGGTGGTACCCATGGAATCCAACAGGGCTGAGTTGAAGAGCTCCACATCCCATGATGCTCTGTGGGAATCTGAGGCACCCAGGATTGCAACTATGGGGGGCTGCCGTCTAGCGAGGGAGATGCCCTGTGCATGTTCTCTCCCCTGGTCCTTCCCGGCCGGGTAAGGATGGCAGCCGTCCCTCACACAACTTATCGACACAATAGTCTTAATATCCATCTTTGTGCTGCCTATTATATAATGCCATTCATATCTATCCATATATCCTTCTCCACAGGTAACCCTGTATTAATAATAGCATTAATAATAATAATTATTAAATTAATTATTTACAATAATCCATCCATCCATTATCCAACCCGCTATATCCTAACTACAGGGTCACGGGGGTCTGCTGGAGCCAACACAGGGCACAAGACAGGAAACAAACCCCAGGCAGGGCGCACACACAAACACCAAGCACACACCAGGGACAATTTAGGATCCCCAGTGCACCTAACCTGCATGTCTATGGACTGTGGGAGGAAACCCATGCAGACACGGGGAGAACATGCAAACTCCACGCAGGTAGGACCCAGGAAGTAAACCTAGGGTCTCCTTACTGCGAGGCAGCAGCACTACACTGTGCCACCGTGCCACCCCAATTATATTAATTATTTACATTTCTATTGCACTTTTTCTCACTACTCAATACACTTTTCATAGTGAACAGGGAAGGTACTTCAACCACCACTGATGTGTAGTGTCCACCTGGATGCTGCAGCCATTTTTGCCCCAGTATGGTCACCACACATTAGCTGTTAGATAGTGAAGTGGTTAGAGGGCCAGAAAGACCAGGCTGTGGTGCGCAATTTCGCCAGGACATTATGACACACCCTGAAATTACGACGGATGCCTAGGGTTCTGAATGACCACAGAGAGTCAGGGCCTCCTGGTTTCAAGTCTCATCTGAAGGACGGCACCATTTTTAGAGCACAGTGTCCAGACACAGACCACGGGGGAAGCCCCCCTGCTGGTCTCACCAATGCCTCTTCCAGCAGTAACCCAAGCTTCTTTAATATGGTCTCCCATGTGGGTACTGGCTGGGCCTGGCCAAATGGCCTACCACAGCCTACTCATTCTCTAATTGGCCCTCTTACCTCTTCACCACCTAACAGCTAAAGCGTGGCGAGCAGACTGGCGCAAAAATGGTGGATGCTGCACATTAATGGTGGATGAAGTGACTCCCCACTTATGATGTAAAGCTCCTTGAGTAGCAAGAAAAGTGCTATATAAACATAAAGAATTATTATTATTATTATTATTAAAGTAGAAATGCAACCCTTAGCCAGGAAACAACAAGGCTGACCCAAAGGACAGGCCAGTAGGGAAGAGCAGCACAGAGACCAGGCTGTCGGACTTCCTTACGTAGAAGAAAGGTGAGAGCCGCCTGTAAAGCAGCGAGTCTCCAAAGGAATTTCAAGGCAATGGTATTTGGAGTTTTTGATCCAGTAAATACGTCGGAGATTAATCTCTCTACTATAAAAGAAAATCTTGAGACGAGACGAGACTATTGCCAAAAAAGTTTTTCAAGTCCCGCCCTCCTCTCCACCATTTCTGGTTGACGGCCCACGCCCGCGGTCCTCTCACCTCTCATTGGTGTGAATACGTTTGTCAGACACACTTCCTGCGCTCTCAGCTCTTATACATTTTTACGTTTTCCTCACTTAAGTTCCCAATAAAAGAAGACTTACTATGCCCAAATCTTATTGAAGAACTTCATTACGAAGGGTTGTCAACAGAAGAATTGAGTACACGGGCAATCCTAGCACCGAGAAACAATGAAGTCAAACGTATTAACGTGAAACTTGTCGATCAGCTCCACGGCAAATTTGTTAAATGTGTATCAGTAGACTTAACAGTTAGTGGAGTTGGTGTGGAAGCTGAAAACATCAACTTATAATATCAAGAAGAATATCTACAACCATTAACACCGTTCAGTCTTCCGCCACACGAATTACTGTAAAAAGAAGAATGTATCGTAAAGTTATTGTGTAATTTATGTCTGAGTGATGGACTATGCGATAGCACAAGATTAGTTGAATTCAAAATTGGTTCAACAATTCTAACGTGTAAAATTTTAACAGGTGACAAGAAAGTTAACGTAGTACATCTTCAGGGGATAACATGAGACACCAAAGGAGATCTCGATATGCCATTCGTATTAAAACGTCAACAGTTTCCCGTTAGAATAACTTTTACAAAGACAAACATTCAAAAAAGTTGGCTTATTTATTAGAGAGAAAGAAACGAAATTCATTAAAGGGCAGTTATACAGTCATATGAAAAAGTTTGGGACCCCCTCTCAGCCTGCATAATAATTGACTCTCCTTTCAACATAAAGATAACAGTGGTGTGTCTTTCATTTCCTAGGAACATCTGAGCACTGCTGTGTTTTCCAAATAAAGATTTTTAATGATGCAGTATTTAGTTGTATGAAATTAAATCAAATGTGAAAAACTGGCTGTGCACAAATGTGGGTCCCCTTGTCATTGTGCTGATTTGAATGCCTGTCACTGCTCAATGCTGATGACTTGGTTGGATGAGCTTGTGAGGCCTTGAACTTCATAGACAGGAGTGTCCAATCACGAGTGGTAAAAGGTATTTAAGGTGGTCAGTTGCAAGTTGTGCTTCCTTCCCTTTGACTCTCTTCTGAAGAGTGACAGACAGCATGGGATCCTCAAAGCAACTCTCCAAAGATCTGAAAACAAAGATTGTTCAGTCTCGTGGTTTAGAGGAAGGCTACAAAAAGCCATCTCAGAGGTTTAAACTGTCAGTTTCAACTGTAAGGAATGGAATCAGGAAATGGAAGGCCACAGGCACAGTTGCTGTTAAACCAACCCAGCAGGTCTGGCAGGCCAAGAAAAATACAGGAGCGGCATATGAGCAGGATTGTGAGAATGGTTACAGACAACCCACAGATCACCTCCAAAGACCTGCAAGAACATCTCGCTGCAGATGGTGTATCTGTACATCTTCTACAATTCAGTGCAATTTGCACAAAGAACATCAATATGGCAGGGTGATGAGAAAGAAGCCCTTTCTGCACTCACGCCACAAACAGAGTCGCTTGTTGTATGCCAATGCTCATTTAGACAAGCCAGATTCATTTTGGAACAAAGTGCTTTGGACTGATGAGACAAAAATGGAGTTATTTGGTCAGAACAAAAAGCGCTTTGCTTGGCGGAAGAAGAACACCGCATTCCAAGAAAAACACCTGCTACCTCCTGTCAGATGTGGTGGAGGTCCCATCATGCTGTGGGGCTGTGTGGCCAGTTCAGGGACTGGGGCCCTTGTTAAAGTTGAGGGTCGCATGAATTCAACCCAATATCAGCAAATTCTTCAGGATAATGTTCAAGCATCAGTCACAAAGTTGAAGTTACTTAAGCAGGGGTTGGATATTCCAACAAGACAATGAGCCAAAACACAGTTCGAAATCTACAAAGGCATTCATGCAGAGGGAGAAGTATGATGTTCTGGAATGGCCGTCACAGTCCCCTGACTTGAATATCATTGAAAATCTATGGGATGATTTGAAGCAGGCTGTCCATCAAATTGAACTGAACTGGAGAGATTTTGTATGAAGAATGGTCAACAATACCTCCATCCAGAATCCAGACACTCATCACAGGCTATAGGAGGACAGCGTCTGGAGGCTCAAAGGGGCAAAAGGAGGCTTAGCGAAGTATTGATGTCATATCTCTGTTGGGGTGCCCACATTTATGCACCTGTCTAATTTTGTTATGATGCATATTGCATATTTTCTGTTAATCCAATAAACTTCATGTCACTGCTGAAATCCTACTGTGTCCATAAGGCACGTCGTATATTAAAAGGAAGTTGCTACTTTGAAAGCTCAGCCAATGAGAAACAAAAATCCAAAGAATTAAGAGGGCTTCCCAAACTTTTTCTTATGACTGTACGTGGCGTTGTCACAATGTAACTCCAAACATGGAATCAAAATTCAATGTGAAACTGGAGAAAAGTTAATTTCAAAAATTGTTTTTACAGAAGTTTTACAGTAAAAGTGTAAGTTTAAAAAGTATTTGCATGTTAATTTCAAAGCCAAACAGGACAAAATCGTATTACGCAACGAATACCTCTAACGCAACGTGAAACATCATTTTCTTTCAATTTATAACGTTTTACTATTTTTTTATTTGGTTAATTACTTGCTGTAATGTAAAATATCTATTATGCATATGTAACAATTCACATGAAAATAACAATCTGTTTTAATTGTACATCCGCATCCTCATACGCGAGCGGCAGAACCGCAAAGAGGCTGGCATGTAGTGCCCGCCCAGGGGTTGGCGAGCAAAGTGAGCAGAGGGCAGAACCCCATAGTAATAATATAAGATGCACAGAAAAGGAATTACCCGACAACAGCAGACCAAGTATAAAGTTGGTTGTAACTTACTGGTGAACGTATTCGTGCGGTGAGTCTTCACAGGAAAGTTAGTGGGGTCTACTCGAATGACGTGCAGTAGAGAGTATTGCGTTTAATTTATGCCTGTGGGTGTGTGTGAGGGGTTATACCAGAAGTGCTGGTGCTCAAGAATGATAGAGTCTTAAACTGGCCCTAACATTCATAAAAACTCATATTTACCACAAAATATCTATCAGCTGCATGTGACCAGAAAAGGACATCCGTAATGCATAACCTTAATAATCGTAAGGACGTCTGCATCAGGCCACCAAGGAGAGGCCCACAATGATCAGGTCTACATAAACACTTCGGCTTTTTCTTGCAGTTTCCTCTTCTTCAAAACAAATCAGATGCCAAGAAACAAGAGACAAGAGCTCACATTATTAAATATTTATAGGATCGAACGCTGTCTTTATTACTTTTTATACAGCCAAACAGCACACTGTGTGCATTACTATGGAGATGAGTGAGATTCACAGGAGCTGGAGAGGGAAGGGACATTAAGGATTATGTCTCCTTATTTTGCAAGATGTGTCGCACAGCCTTGGCATGAAAGGTGGACTGTTGTTCTATTTGAATTATATTTTACATTATCCTCCTACAGTAGGCGGTGTTGAAACCAAACACTCATAAATTGTCAAAGGAGTTAAGAATGGAGGCCGGAGTGGGGGGGTGAAAAAAAAAAAAGTCCTATAAAAATGAAAAAAAAAAATGAGAATAGGAGACCGAGAGACAACTGTGACAAGACTACTTGAGAGTCTGCCAGAACAACATCTCATCCTGAAGGAGCGACAGTTTAACGACACAACATTTGTTCTCCATTAAGTCTGAAAGCCTCATGTTTCCTGCCACGTCAATCTTGGGGGGGAAAATATGTAGAGCTTCCATAATTAGTGCTGTCTGTCGCAGATTGGTGAAGTTATCTGATGTTAGCGAGGAGCATGAAACAAGGCACTCTGTGAGAACACTTTAAACACAAACGCTGCAGACAGACAGATAGAAAAGGCGCTATATGATAGATAGATAGGTAGATAGATAGATAAATTCTGTATAACTTGCTTTGTAAGTCACCTTGGATAAGGACATTTGATAAATAAATAAATAAATAAATAAATAAATAAATAAATAAATAAATAATGATTTCCCGTTCCTTGGTAATACTGATGCTAAGCTGCTGACATTTCTCAAACTTCTCCACATGACTCTGCGCCTTTATTCTGTATAACTTGCTTTGTAAGTCACCTTGGATAAGGGCATTTGA
>JANRMT010062824.1:4370082-4382863 GCA_026402145.1 Polypterus bichir lapradei | reverse complement strand
CTTTGTAAGTCACCTTGGATAAGGGCATTTGATAAATAAATAAATAAATAAATAAATAATAATTTCCAGTTCCTTGGTAATGCTGATGCTAAGCTGCTGACATTTCTTAAACCTCTCCACGTGACTCTGCACCTTCATTCTGTATAACTTGCTTTGTAAGTCACCTTGGATAAGGGCATTTGCTAAATAAATAAAGAAATAAATAAACAATCTGGAGGAGATCCTGAGGCAGCTTAGCTAATGAGCTTGATGGACTGAATGGCCTCCTCTCGTTTGTCTGTACGTTTCCAGGCCTACTGGTTGCTCGTATACTGAGGCAGTTGTGTGGAGTGTGACGTCAAGGTGGCTTCCATTACAAAAGAAATGCGAGGCGTCAGAGCGTATAGCACACTAAGCGGAGACCACAGAGCGAGACTCGATGCTCAAGAGGACAAAAGAAAAAGAACGTCTTTCAGAATTAAATTCCTGCCTTTGAATAACATTTTGTTCCAACTTTGAGTTTGGTTTGTCCTTGTAATGTGGTGATACCCAACATTAATAGAAAAGGTTGCTGGCGGTGAACAGCGTTTTATTGTGAGTTTTAGTCCGGTTTTGTTCTGTCAACACTGTGAAATATGAAAGATGCATCAAGGACGACAACGACTCGGCTAGCAACCAACCTTGATTTCTCTGCTTTGCCTCAAAAGGAGGAAGGTTCAGGATATCTGCTGCTAGTTACCGTGTTAGTTCAGTAGGACATTCCTATTGTCCTACTGAACACATTACGCGTCGTGAAAGGTTTCACGTAACTTCTGTAGACATTTTCATGCTGTAGTTCTGCAAGCTGCTAAAGGAAGCCTGTTGCGACCTCACTAGATTAATGGGGAGGAGAGCCAGTCTGGGTCTTCCCAGGACATCCCCTAGGACTATTAGAAGGGCTGGCCAGAAGTAGTCCACACAGGGGATATGGAGATGGAATTTGGACTTGGACAATTGTCTGGTGTATCTGCTTTCATTCTGTTAAAGGTGTCACAGAGGACTTGGGGTTACTGATATTCCGGCTGGGACTGATGGTTTCTTGCCCAACTGGGTCACCTTTATAAAAGAAAGGTGGTTTCCCGGGGCCACGGGTTCCCCCATCATGATAGGTGGCAGCAACCTTCTGGTGGATTCTCTTGTGTGCAGCTCACAACCATGGCCGCATGAGAGTCATAGCTCCGATGGGCGTCTCTGCTGGATTTCAGGGGAGCCACCACCAGAGGGGGCTGATGACAGGGGGTTTTCTCATTTTAAGGAGGTTCCAGCTGACCCAGAAGTGCCTCCGGTGTGTAAAGTGGTAACACCAGAAGTACCCCCAGTGCCCGTATAAGGGAAGCTGCTCGGATGAGGAGGACAAACAAAGCTCATCTGGGAGGAATGGAGGAGGAGAAGACAGAAAGTAAAGAAAAAAAGGAGCTTTTGTCAAGGAATCACGTTACAAATTAATTCTGATTTGAACCCAGGACTTGAGCTTTTCACATTTGATTGAATTTCATAAAACTAAACACTGCGTCACTAAAAATCTTTGTTCGGAAAACACCGCAGTGCTCAGATGTTCGTAGGAAATGAAACACATACAACTGTTATCTTTATGTTGAAAGGAGAGTCGATTATTATGCAGGCTGAGAGGGGGTCCCAAACTTGTTCATATGACTGTGTATATATATATACAGTGGTGTGAAAAACTATTTGCCCCCTTCCTGATTTCTTATTCTTTTGCATGTTTGTCACATAAAATGTTTCTGATCATCAGACACATGTAACCATTAGTCAAATATAACACAAGTAAACACAAAATGCAGTTTTTAAATGATGGTTTTTATTATTTAGGGAGAAAAAAAAATCCAAACCTACATGGCCCTGTGTGAAAAAGTAATTGCCCCCTGAACCTAATAACTGGTTGGGCCACCCTTAGCAGCAATAACTGCAATCAAGCGTTTGCGATAACTTGCAATGAGTCTTTTACAGCGCTCTGGAGGAATTTTGGCCCACTCATCTTTGCAGAATTGTTGTAATTCAGCTTTATTTGAGGGTTTTCTAGCATGAACCGCCTTTTTAAGGTCATGCCATAGCATCTCAATTGGATTCAGGTCAGGACTTTGACTAGGCCACTCCAAAGTCTTCATTTTGTTTTTCTTCAGCCATTCAGAGGTGGATTTGCTGGTGTGTTTTGGGTCATTGTCCTGTTGCAGCACCCAAGATCGCTTCAGCTTGAGTTGACGAACAGATGGCCGGACATTCTCCTTCAGGATTTTTTGGTAGACAGTAGAATTCATGGTTCCATCTATCACAGCAAGCCTTCCAGGTCCTGAAGCAGCAAAACAACCCCAGACCATCACACTACCACCACCATATTTTACTGTTGGTATGATGTTCTTTTTCTGAAATGCTGTGTTCCTTTCACGCCAGATGTAACGGGACATTTGCCTTCAAAAAAGTTCAACTTTTGTCTAATCAGTCCACAAGGTATTTTCCCAAAAATCTTGGCAATCATTGAGATGTTTCTTAGCAAAATTGAGACGAGCCCTAATGTTCTTTTTGCTTAACAGTGGTTTGCGTCTTGGAAATCTGCCATGCAGGCCGTTTTTGCCCAGTCTCTTTCTTATGGTGGAGTTGTGAACACTGACCTTAATTGAGGCAAGTGAGGCCTGCAGTTCTTTAGACGTTGTCCTGGGGTCTTTTGTGACCTCTCGGATGAGTCGTTTCTGCGCTCTTGGGGTAATTTTAGTCGACCGGCCACTCCTTGGAAGGTTCACCACTGTTCCATGTTTTTGCCAATTGTGGATAATGGCTCTCACTGTGGTTCGCTGGAGTCCCAAAGCTTTAGAAATGGCTTTATAACCTTTACCAGACTGATAGATCTCAATTACTTCTGTTCTCATTTGTTCCTGAATTTCTTTGGATCTTGGCATGATGTCTAGCTTTTGAGGTGCTTTTGGTCTACTTCTCTGTGTCAGGCAGCTCCTATTGATGTGATTTCTTGATTGAAACAGGTGTGGCAGTAATCAGGCCTGGGGGTGGCTACGGAAATTGAACTCAGGTGTGATACACCACAGTTAGGTTATTTTTTAACAAGGGGGCAATTACTTTTTCACACAGGGCCATGTAGGTTTGGATTTGTTTTTCTCCCTAAATAATAAAAACCATCATTTAAAAACTGCATTTTGTGTTTACTTGTGTTATATTTGACTAATGGTTACATGTGTTTGATGATCGGAAACATTTTGTGTGACAAACATGCAAAAGAATAAGAAATCAGGAAGGGGGCAAATAGTTTTTCACACCACTGTATATATAAAAGCCAAATACCGCTGACTCACTCATCACAAAATTTCCCGAACCATGAGGACTTGAGACTTGAAATTTGGAATGTAGGTTGCCTTGGCCCATAGCTGCTAAGAAACGGTTTTAAAAATGTTGTGGTCCAAGCATGAAATTTCTGGTAGTTTTTTAGACACGTTTGTATGTCTGTCTGCTTTTCAGGAGAGAACGACTTCACGGATTTAGATCGGGTGTTTTTCTATAATTTGCTTGAACATTCCGGTTGATTTTGCGACTTTCTCATTGTGCTAAGTATCAGAGTTCACGTGCGGTACCGATTTATTAGCACGAATCCCAGAGAGACTCAGCGGGCTGCGGGGCCCTCCTCACTCACGCGCCGGTCTTGGGGCATATCTTACATCCGCTTAGCTAGCAGACGAGACAACGACTTAACGGATTTCGATCTTTTTTCTTTTCTATAATTTGCTTGAACATTCTCGTTGATTTTGCGACTCCTCTCATCGTGCTAAGTATCAGAGTTCGTTTGTGGGACCGATTGAGAGACTCATCGGGCTGCAGGGCCCTCCTCACTAACGCATCTGCCTCGGGCGTAACCTTAACTCCGCTTAGCTCGCAAACGAGAGAACTACTTAGTGGATTTAGATCTTATTTTTTCTATAATTTGCTCGAACATTCCGTTGATTTTGCGACTTTCTCATCGTGCCAAGTATCACAGTTTGCTTGCGGTATCGATTTATTAGTGCAAATCCAAGAGAGACTCACTGGGCTGCGGGGCCCTCCTCACTCTCACGTCTGCCTCGGGCGTAACCTTAACTCCGCTTAGCTAGCGAACGACAGAACGGCTTAACGGATTTAACGGATCGAGAATTTGCTTGAACATTCCGTTGATTTTATGACTTCTCTTATTGCGCTAAGAATCATAGTTTGCTTGCAGGACTGATATATTCACGCTAATCTGAGACGGAGGCTCAGGAGTGGGGAGCTGGGCGGGACCCTCATTGCTGTCCTCTTTCATTACTACACGGGCAGAGCCACGGGGCACAGCTGGTAATATATAACACACACGAGGGCCGACAAATACTCAATACTATATATGTGCACACAGTTCACCACTATCCCAAAGACACCAGTAAATGATCCATCCATCCATTTTCCAACCCACTGAATCCGAACACAGGGTCACAGGGGTCTGCTGGAGCCAATCCCAGCCAACACAGGGCACAAGGCAGGAACCAATCAACCCACCGCAGGACCCACACAAACACACCCACACACCAAGCACACACTAGGGCCAATTCAGAATCGCCAATCCACCTAACCTGCATGTCTTTGGACTGTGGGAGGAAACCCACGCAGACACGGAGAGAACATGCAAACTCCACGCAGTGAGGACCCGGGGAGCAAACCCGGGTCTCCTAACTGTGAGGCAGCAGCGCTACCACTGTGCCACCGTGCTGCCCCACCAGTAAATGATTATATATATTATTTATCTAGCCATCCATTATCCAACCAGCTATATCCAACTAGGGGTGGCACGGTGGCGCAGTGGGTAGCTGCCTCGCAGTTAGGAGACCTGGGTTCGCTTCCCGGGTCCTCCCTGTGTGGAGTTTGCATGTTCTCCCCGTGTCTGCGTGGGTTTCCTCCCACAGTCCAAAGACATGTAGGTTAGGTGCATTGGCGATCCTAAATTGTTCCTAGTGTGTGCTTGGTGTGTGTGCCCTGCGGTGAGTTGGCGCCCTGCGCCCTGTGTGGGCTGGGATTGGCTCCAGCAGACCCCCGTGACCCTGTAGTTTCTGCCTGAGCCAATCCCAGCCAGCACAGAGCACAAGTCCGAAAACAAACCCCGGGCAGGGTGCCAATGCACTGCAGGGCACACACACTCACCAAGCACACACTAGGAACAATTTAGGATCGCCAATGCACCTAACCTGCATGTCTTCGGACTGTTGGAGGAAACTGGAGCACCCGGAGGAAACCCACGCAGACACGGGGAGGACATGCAAACTCCACGCAGGGAGGACCCTTAAAGCGAACCCGGTCTCCTGACTGCAAGGCAGCAGTGCTACCCACTGCGCCACTGTGCCACCCCAATTATATTAATTATTTACATTTCTGTTGCACTTTTTCTCACTACTCAATACACTTTTCATAGTGAATATATTATTTATATGAACACACCAATGTACAATAATAATATTTACAAAAACCCTCCCTTGCCCTTAAACAAGAAATGAATAAAAACGGAACACAAACACAAATGAATGATAAATGGCAGTTGAAATGTATGCGATAAATGAGTCCAAAGCTAATAAAGCCCGACGATAATTGAATATTGGCTGAAGTGATATTTTGCTTCTTCCCAAAAATACAAAACGACCTCACTGTGTAAGTCCTCAGCAATGGCTGATAGGAATCCAGACCCCGGGGTTTCTCTGCACTGGTTGTCATGATGATGAACCGGATACTGAAAAAGCAAGCAGTGGAACTGCACAATGAATGGAAGGGATGAGTCGGAAAATGAATACGTAAATCGGCTCCTTTCTTCTCTCCATCTCCTTTCTTCTCTCTCTTCTTTTCCGCTCCTCTCATTTAAAAACTGAATGTCCCGAATGTAATTGGTTGAGTAAACAGGAAATTCTCGACTCGGGGTTGGGGACTCCCTTCATCGTTCTTACCCTGTTTGACTTACGGAGACAACATTTACTTACACACACATACATGATAGTAAACGGGACGATGAAAACAAAATGCAACTCAGCATAGACACAAAAAAAAAAAAAATACCAATTATTATGTAGCCCCACTACATTGTGAAAGTCAAAATGTACGCCCGGTTTAACTCCTCTGGATTCAGCCATCAGTTGTCGTGTTACTTGTCAGCTCGGTTTGTCACAGCACTAATGTTCTTATGTTCTAATGTTCTGAAATAGACACATACTTTATTCACAACACTTAAGACATTCCCATAAAAATGTAATGGAAGACCCCAATTATAAAATCCTTGTGGTAATGAAATATGTACAGTAGTGGAGAAAAACTTGTAAGACTGAAAAGAAAACTTTGCTCTGTAACTTTTCACTTAGTACCTAATGAGGCTACATGGAGCGTTCGCCACATAAAACGTCTTTCTCAGGGGTGAGGGCTGATTTGACTTTAGTTTTGATAAGTCTGACGTCTTGTATGGAATGTTATATGCTTTTATAAATTCCATAAATAAAGATGAAAGTAAAGGCACTCTAGATAGACAGTGTGGTCTATGGCCAGCTTGTCATCACGGCCAATAGCCCCAGGCCGCCAGATGGAGCTCTCCCTGCAGCATGGAGGTGCCCCAGAGCAACTCCAGAGGTGTCCAAATGGGAACACCACCACCCAGTATAATTAGAACATATGTCCCTACATGGAAGACTCTCCCTGTTCTTCCACTCCTATGGAAATCTGAACTGGAAGAAGCACCACGAACCAACCCAGCAGGGACGCCAGCCCCTCCATTTTCTACGTCACAATTTATGCAAAAATGGAACAAAATTAAAAAGACACTGTGATGGCCCGGCAGCCCTTTTCCTGCCACGAGCCCAATGCTCCTAAGATTTGCACCAACCTGCCATGACCCTGAATCACATTAAGTGGATTATGTGATGTGACAGCCATCATTTCAGACTTTATCTCCCACGCCTTTCGCTCCTGCTGCGGGTTTTGAACGCACACATGCGCCAGCACATTCACGGATCCCGTAGCAGTCATATCTGATTACTGAGAGCTGTTGTGTTTATTACTTATAGGGCTTGTCAACTGCCTTAAATTAACCTTAATATTTTAAACCCGCTACTAAAATCATTTCCCAGTAGTCACTGGCATGTCAAAGTGATGATGAGAGTATTCCAGATCTAATAAATATGTCGGAAATGGAGAATGAATTAAAGATTAGACCGTCCGAGGGTAGGAAAAATAACTGCATATGGTATTTTAATAGGCGGTGGATCTCTGCCTGAATGAATAATACGACTGAGGCTATTAAAAGAAAAAGATGGGAAGCCAGCGTGCATCGTGGTGTGTGGAATGGGGGCTTCAGAAGATCACTAAGCAGGGTCCTTTGTGTGCCAGTGGTGCTTCTTGGGCTTTAAAGAGAAGGAAGGTAGTTGGATAGATAGATAGATAGATAGATAGATAGATGTGAAAGGCGCTATATGATTGATAGACAGACAGACAGCGTAGTTGGCAGGATTAGATGATAGATAGACAGATAGATAGATGTGAAAGGCACTATATGATAGATCGATAGATAGCGTAGTTGGCAGGATTAGATGATAGACAGACAGATAGATAGATAGATAGATAGATAGATAGATAGATAGATAGATAGATAGTGTAGTTGGCAGGATTAGATGATAGATAGACAGATAGATAGATGTGAAAGGCACTATATGATAGATCGATAGATAGCGTAGTTGGCAGGATTAGATGATAGATAGACAGATAGATAGATAGATAGATAGATAGATAGTGTAGTTGGCAGGATTAGATGATAGATAGACAGATAGATAGATGTGAAAGGCACTATATGATAGATAGATAGATAGATAGATAGATGTGAAAGGCGCTATATGATTGATAGACAGACAGACAGCGTAGTTGGCAGGATTAGATGATAGATAGACAGATAGAAGCGAAAGGCACTATATGATAGATAGATAGATAGATAGATAGATAGATAGATAGATAGATAGATAGCGTAGTTGGCAGGATTAGATGATAGATAGACAGATAAATAGATGTGAAAGGCACTATATGATAGATAGATAGATAGATAGATAGATAGATAGATAGATAGATAGATAGATAGATAGATAGATAGATAGTGTAGTTGGCAGGATTAGATGATAGATAGACAGATGTGAAATGTGAAAGGCACATCTACTCGCATATCAGTCACTCAAACTCAGTCTTCAGGTGGTTTGGACCTGCCATTTTCAACAACAACAACAACAACATTTATTTCTATAGCACATTTTCATACAAACAGTAGCTCAAAGTGCTTTACATAATAAAGAATAGAAAAATAAAAGACACAATAAGAAAACAAAATAAATCAACATTAATTAACATCGAATAAGAGTAAGGTCCAATGACACACACTGAGCTGGTTACGTTTCTCACTGTCTCCTCACCGTTCCATCATCCTAGGTTTGATTCCCATGCTTGCTCATTTTTCAGCTCATTCTCTTACTGTCTCCATATCTTTTTTCTGAAGGTTCTCCAGTTGTCTTCCCACACAATATAACGTTGACTGGCCACTTTAAATTGACCGAGAGTGAGTGTTGGTCTCGGTGCCGTGTCCTCTACAGGGTTAGTTGCTTTTTTTGTGGCAGGCTCAGAAAGTGACTGAAGTCACGATAACAAGCACAATATCTAAAACACTGTGTCCCTTGGAACTCCATCTTTTAGGTATTTCATAATAACTACATGTGAACGCCACCAACGTGCACCGTGTGTGTTAAAAGATTTCTGTATTTACGGTGTGTGTGTCTGCTTTCCTATTACATATGGATTTAATTGCCTAAGCACATCCTTTTTGCATGAATTTCCATATTTTTTTATGATAAACAGTATAAGCAGCTTCAATAAACAAATTCATTTTCCAAATTAGCAACAATTAAACTGCAGCTCTGCTTAATAGTGTTTGGGTGCAATTAATGATTTCTCCTATGAGTGGATGTGTTTAGTTTCTCATGTTAAAACACTCTCTCTATTTTCAAATGAAAAGACACATTTTTGCTAGTTTTTTTTTTTTTATTATTTACTATAAATTCATTCAACCTGAGAAAACTGAAGGGTAGCATGGGGGCACGAGGCTCATGCTGTTGTCTCACAGATCCAAATGAAATCACACACAACGTGCACAACCTGAACGCATTCTGCTCAACTGGAAAAATCCCAACCCTCCCGTCACAATCACCAGGGGCCTCATGTATATATGGTGCGTACGCACAGAAATGTTGTGTCCGAACGTTTCCACGCTCAAATCACGATGTATAAAACCTAAACTTGGCATAAAGCCATGCACATTTCCACAGTAGCTCATACCCTGGCATATGCAAGTTCTCCACTTGGTTTTGCAAACTGACGACACCCAGCGTCAAAGCAGTGCTACTGTTCCTGTGTGGTTTATCTTTCTTTTTCAGATCCACATCCCTGACGCAGCTTTATAAATACACTGAAATTAATCGCATATTGTTTATTAGTTTAAGGCATCTGATTGTAACTAACCAGTAACAATATAATGGTCCACACAATGGTCAAACTATTTTAAATACCATAACTGCTTTAGCGTTGTTACTCTCACTGCACCTTCTTCTTCTTTCAGCTGCTCCCGTTAGGGGTTGCCACAGCGGATCATCTTTTTCCATATTACTCTCACTTGACCACTTGGAGTATTTATATCACTGTATCTGAGTGTGAATCACAGATCTACAGCAGCTGATCGGAAAGAGAATTATCGGTATACAGCATCAAGCATACGCTGCCTCAGCCATGCGCACAGTCTATTTGAACTGCTCCCATATTACAAACGCTTCAGAGCCTTTCCTGTACGGACCTTGCGGTTCAGAAAGAGTTTCATCCCAAGAACTCTAAACGCACGCAATCAGTCCATCACGTGCTCCTTGTAGAACTGTCTGGACTTATAAGTACAATCACCTCACTGTAAACTTGCACTACAGTTATAATATCGCACAACCTGAGCCACTTTATAACGCGCGTATTTACATGTGATTGCGATATCATATTTAAGATGAAATGCAGCAAAATATGTTTATTATATTATACAGATAAAAGTTTAACTTCATTTAAATAATCTGTATTGTTAATAATTAATGGACATGGTGTCGCTACCCTAGCAAGGATCTGGCGCTCCGCTCACGGATTGTTCCTGTCTCGCACTGTATGCTTCACTGGGACTGGCGTGAAGGATAGAATAATGAAACACATACTACGAAGATATTTCAATGTTCCTTAAAAGTTTTGAAGAACCGGTGTTCTAAGCTTACAGATGGCTTGACGTCCATTACAGAGCTGATTGTGTGGTGATTGGTTACTTGGAGAAAGAAAAGGAAGGACTGGAATTGGAGGTTAGTACGTTTGAAAGAGAGAGTACTGCTGCAATAAATTATTTCATCGAAGGTCACGCACAATCACTGCGCCACTGTGCTCCCATGTTTAATAATACAATTTAACTCCTATCATCATGAAACTGATATCACGTATACATCTCAGTATTTTAATTATTCAGAGAGCTGTAATATTACAAAGGTAATGGATTTTGTGTCCTGTTGGAGGAAGAGAAAGCCGGTTTAATAAGCATGTGATTCACACACATAGAGCACATAGAGGAACGCATACAATACAAAGCATTTAACGCACTACTTTAGCTACGATGGGATTTGACAAAACTAGTAAATTAAGCGATTTTAAGATGAAGTTTATGATGTTCTACTTTAATGACTAAATAAACTACGTGATTAAAGTAGAAATTTCAAGATTGAAGTTGACATTTTGTGCTTTTTTCTCACTGTGTCCCTATTATTTTTTTTTTCTCTCTACCCTAATAAGCTTTCATACGACACTCAGACGGTGGGCTACGACTCGCCTTTTCATGCCGACTTTGATATCTGACAACTTCTTGTTTATTTCGGGCACTGTGCGACTTTGTGAACTTGAGCTTTCGAGTTTCTCCGCCACGCTATGTCACTCGATCAGCTTCCTTTTGTTGTTTATCCCGCTGTTTAAACCAACCAATAGTACGGTTTTCCTTTGCCTCCACTTGGTATTCGCTGAAATTCTTCCATTTTCCCTCTTGCTTTTCCCATTGTCTTTTCACAGAAGGCTGAGCTTAAGGGCGATTTATATTGATTTGCATATTCAATGAGGCGTAATTCTGGGAGGAGTTGGGGCGGGACAGCAGGAGCGTGCACGAGCGTTACTTTTCACGCTGATCAGGATTTATGGAGAGGAAGAACGTGGAAGTTTGCGTACGCACAGATTCCTGCATCTGGATTTGTCTGTGCGTACGCAGATTCCCGCTTTTGTGCTTACGTCATGTCGTAGTGTGAGTTCTACGCACGGCGTTATGCGTGAGGCCCCAGGAGAATCTTTTTGTTGTGATTTCAGAACAATTTTTTTCCACAGGAAATTCCCATAGGACATTTTTACTTCCAGTGCTTGATCTCTGATGGCTCACGAAACGTAAAAGAGATTCTGATTTATGTTCCATTTGAGAATCAACTTTATCACAGATGTTTCCCCCAGAATTCCTTAAGAGGAACAGGTTTAGACATAAAGGAGACACGAGACACAACTGCAGTCAAAGTTGAGAATTTGGTTTGAGAAGCAGGGTATATTTTGTGAAATCTCTTCCTAATCTCTCTTAAGACTTTACATTTTTATTTATTACTAGCCTGCATAGTTGTGAAACAGGACAAAGTTTAAAAACCAATATAAAAAAATAATAATTTGTATTGAGATGAATATATATTGATAGCTTTCACATCCGAGGGCCTCTTGATTTGCAAAATTTTTGGTTTTGCTGTCAGGGACAAGAATGTAGCTGTGATCCCGTTGCCAAAAATGTAAAAAGTTGGCAAGATATCTCTGGCCAAGCGTAAGGTCGGTACACTCCAACGTCAAACGCTGGCACTTTCTCCTGTCAGAGCTAAACACGATCAGATAGAGTCCCCCACGTGGGGAGAATCCGTGACATCTCTGCCAATGAGCAGGTAACCTCTACAACACACGTAGTTCTGACCCCTCTCTCAAAAACTTTACTCTTTAATAATCTCTTTAACAATCTCCACTAGCTAAGTGGAGTCAAGGTACACTCCAACATATGGCAAGAGGTACAGCGACTTGAATGGAGGCTGGCGCATGAGTGAGGAGGGCCTGGCCGGCTCCCTACTCCTGAGGTCCCGCCTGCCAATCCAATCAGCAAGCAGCCTCTCTCTTGGATTGAAGCAAATAAATCGGTGGCACAACCGAACGACGATATTTAGTGCGATGAGAGAAGGTGCAAAATCAACTGGAATGTTCAAGCAAATTATAGAAAAAAACCCGATCTATATCCGTTAAGTAGTCCTCTCGTGAAAAGCGGACAGACAGACAGACATTGCATTTTATACATATAGAGATTGGACTGATGTCTTTATCCAGGTGACTTAAAACATCAAAGATACGATATGATACATTTTGTTTGTTTTTCTAATTGGAGCTCAAGCAGGAGAAGTGACTTTCTTGTGGTCACACACTGGTGTCAGTAATGGGATTTAAACACACAACCTCAGGATTTGAAGCTCAAAGTCAAAACCAGTGTCACCCTGCCTTCCTCTTCTTTGAGAATGAGTGTGAACAGCAATATAAATTTAGACCAACTAATAGTATTATTCAGAATAATATAATATAATATAATATAATATAATATAATATAATATAATAT
>JANRMT010062824.1:4341468-4357333 GCA_026402145.1 Polypterus bichir lapradei | reverse complement strand
TTTGGCTGTATGTTTTGGGTCATTGTCCATCTGTATCATGAAACGCCTGCCGCCCAATCAGTTTGACTGCATTTAGCTGGATTTGAGCAGACAGTACGTCTCTGAACACCTCAGAATTCATTCGGCTGCTTCTGTCCTGTGTCACATCATCAATAAACACTAGTGTCCCAGTGCCACTGGCAGCCATCACACTGCCGGACTCCACCGTGTTTTACAGATGATGTGCTGTGCTTTGGATGATGAGCTGTTCCACGCCTTCTCCATACTTTTTTCTTGCCATCATTCTGGTAGAGGTTGATCTTGGTGTCATCTGTCCAAATAATGTTTGTCCAGAACTGTGCTGGCTTTTTGAGATGTTCTTTAGCAAAGTCCAATCTAGCCTTTCTATTCTTGAGGCTTATGAGTGGCTGGCACCTTGCAGTGCACCCTCTGGATTTACTTTCATGCAGTCTTCTCTTTATGGTAGACTTGGATATCGATACGCCGACCCCCTGGAGAGTGTTGTTCACTTGGTTGGCTGTTGTGAAGTGGTTTCTCTTCACCATGGAAATGATTCTGTGATCATCCACCACTGTTGTCTTCCGTGGACGTCCAGATCTTTTTGCGTTGCTGAGTTCACCAGTGCTTGCTTTCTCTCTCAGGGTGTACCAAACTGGAGATTTTGCCACTCGTAATATTGTAGCCATTTCTCGGATGGGTTTTTTCTGTTTTCGCAGCTTAAGGATGGCTTCTTTCACCTGCATGGAGAGCTCCTTTGACCGCATGTTGTCTGTTCACAGCAAAATCTTCCACATGCAAGCACCAAACCTCAAATCAAATCCAGGCCTTTTATCTGCTTCATTGATAAGACATAACGACGGACTTGAACACACCTGACCATGAAATAGCCTTTGAGTTAATTGCCCAATTACTTTTGAGCCCCTGAAATGAAGGGATTGTGTTAAAATACTTTAGTTGCCTCACATTTTTATGCAATCGTTTTGTTCAACCACTGAATTAAAGCTGAAAGTCTGCAATTCAACGTCATCGGAGTTGTTTCATTTAAAATTCATTGTGGTGACGTACAGAACCAAAATGAGAAAAAAGTTGTCTCTGTCCAAACATTTATGGACCTAACTGTAAATGAGAAACTGTGAGCCATCGTAGATCCACCTTTGAGGAGTAAACTGTTCCAGTGGGTCTCCCTCCCCAGAAAGGCAGCAGGACTCTGGACCAGTGAATGAGGGGAAGAAGCAGGTCTACAGTTCAAACGCTTGATTCCACGTGAACGTATTTTCTCTGCGTGTGCCAAACTCGAATCTTCCAGAATGAATCAATTTAATAATATTTTAGTTTTTACCATCGTGATCGCATTCCCGTGGAGTAACGAGTAACGTGAGATTTTTTTTCTTATGCGCTTTTCAATTGTCTGCTGTTGTTCTGCAATGGTCTCCGCAGACACCTGTTTTAATAAGACACACATTCTAATAACATAAGATTAAAAAATATTGTCAGCCATCACAACAAACGTAAAAAAAAAAAAAATAGCATAATTGGGTGGAGTGTTTCTTTAAAGGCTGCCACCTTGCTGGAAGACATTCTCCTCTGCATCCTTCTCCTCACACTGAGCTCCGACAACTCAAAACCAGGACAGATTTCACTTTACACCTCATTTCATCTCTTCTTTTTACTTTAATAAAAGCAAAACCATGTAAGCATCAAAAATTAATTTAAATTCTGCTCATCTTCTGTGCCCACATCTTCCCTCGATGGTGCCAACACCCCATCTCAGCTGTGACATTGCACTGGCTCTTGTTCCTGCCTTACATACGTGCACACATTGAGATCTGTAATTTAAAATATTTCTTCCTCTCGAGGGGGCTCAAAAAAATTGGGCGCATTAGAAAATCAAGAGAACCTTAAAGTACATGAGACAATGGAAAAAAAAAAATCAAAACCTGAGGTGCCAACCTGAAAACTGGAGGTCTGGCTAAGGGCACTGCCATGATGGCACAGGGCAGAGTAAGGTCTCCCAGGAGAACCCACCAAAAAGGACAGAACCACACTGCCACCTTCTGGTCAACAAGTATTACACCCCCTACCAGCCCTCCCAGCTGGCGCCCCCTGCCTTTTGAACTCTGCCACGACTTTGCCTTCTTAGGGATCTGGTAGTTCAGGTACCGATTGGAGGGGATCGAGAAACGGACAACAATGAAAAGTGAACACATATTGACACATATTTATAGGAAGTCACTGTGCACTGGAGAGATTCTGAAGGACTGGAAAATGGCAAAAATCATCCCGTTATATAAAAAGGGTGGCAGGGCTGATCCAGGCAACTATAGGCCAGTAAGCTTAACGGGCATCAAATGAAAATTAATGGAAGAAATTATTAAGGATAAGATTGAGCAATGCCTGGCAAGGACAGGAGTTATTAGGAACAGTCAGTGTGGGGTCAGAAGAGGGAGGTCGTGTTTTACTAACAGGCTGGAATTCTACGAGGAGCCAACAAAAGGATACGACAAGAGTGGAGCAGATGAGATTATTGATCGGGACTTTCAGAAAGCATTTGATGAGGTGCCACATGAGAGGGTGGGCATCAAACTAAAAGAAGTGGCAGTTCAGGGTGTGGATTGTAGATGAGTGCAGAATTGGCTGAGACACAGGAAACAGAAGGTGAAGGTGCGAGGGACCTCATCAGAATTGGCCGATGTTAAGAGTGGTGACCAGCAGGGGTCAGTGTTGGGGCCGCTGATATTGCTAATATATAGAAATGATTTAGATAGGAATATAAGTAACAAGCTGGTTAAGTTTGCAGATGATACCAAGATAGGTGGATTAGCAGATAATTTGGAATCCGTTATATCATCACAGAAGGACTTGGATAGCAGACAGGCTTGGGCAGATTTGTGGCAGATGACATGTAATGTCAGTAAATGTAAAGAATTACAATTGGGAATTAAAAATGTGAGGTTTGAATACACAATGGGAGATCAGAAAATTGAGAGTCTACCTCATAAGAAGGATTTAGGAGTCATAGAGTGCTATCATCTTCCAGACAGAGTTCAGAAGCCATAAAGAAGGCTAACAGAATAAACACAATAAAGTGTGCAGAAAGTGAGGGGGTCTGAAGACTTCATCCACAGACAACAGAGACAGCCATGTGCATTTTTATTATTTAATCTAAAAACGGACCACCCATCCATTGCATTTTCGGAGGGTTCCAATGACACAAAACCACCCACAGGGGTGGCAGACATCTTTGCACATGCCTGGGTTGCCCAGTTGTTCACTTACCAGGTTGCCAAGAGCCAAAAAGACCACCGTTGTATCTGCTCTTCAATCAGACAGACAAGCATTTTGCTTTAGTGATCCATAAAACAATAAAACTCCATGGCTTGTTTTTATCATTTAGAATTTCTTAACTTATCTAGCGATTGTTTCAGCCAGACTGGACGGCCCAATGTCTGCCCATGTCCTGCCAGGGATCACCGTCATTTCCAAGTAATTCTGGTCTTGCATGTTTAAACGTTGCTGCTGTAAGACACCGCACTTCCCTCGGCCAGTGAGTTTAGCAAATGGATGGACAGAAATCTGATCACCTTTCCATGGCCACCCAAGTGACCTCAACGGCACGGACTAATAAAACTGGAGATAAACAGCAAGAAAATGTAAAAACCAATTGATGGGCAAATCAAGAAGGAGATTCCAGAGGAAAAATGGACCACCACTAATGAATACAGCTTCTGATATTCTCACTGCCCTTTCCTTCAGTCCCACCTCTACATCTCCACAAAACACCCTCAGGAACAGATCACGCCAAGTACAAGTAGACGCCACCAAGATTTAGGCAAAAGCAGGGCTAAGCGATTCATGTACCAGCTGATCGAAGAAGAAGAAGAAGAAGAAGAAGAAGAAGAAGAAGAAGAAGAAGAGCACCGCCATGCAAGGTCAGGAATTACCGTTCAATAAAAAGTACAGTTCTTTACCTTGGCTTTATCCCTCATTGAGCCTTTTCCCAAAATGGACATTTTTGCTCCTGTATCTTCTTGTAGTCTCTTGAGTGAGTTCCCTCGGGGTCCGAGCAGCTTCCCCACAAAATTAAACTGCAAAATGAAAAGCACATTTATAGTGTTAGAAAAAAAAGAAACAAGTAAAATATAAATTACCCCTATAGACAAGAAAAGCAACATAGACAGAAAAAACACTGAGGAAGAGAGACAGGTCGTCAGATATGAATAGCACTGCCAATCCATCCATCTTCCTAATCTACTTATCTAGGGCCGGGTGGCAGGAGTCCATCACAGCAACCATAAGGCGAAAGGCAGGAACAACACCTGGACAGGGTGCTAGTCTATCACAAGGGAGAAAACAACTCACACCCATCTGAGATCACTAAAGCAACGTCAACCCACCGAGCCTGCATGGAGCATCAGGAAGAAACCCACACAAGCACAGGGAGAACATGAAACAAGGACTACAGAGGGAACGACTGGCAGGTGAGCCCTGAGGTCTTTACTGTCAGGCAGCAGTGCTAGCACTGCACCACCATGTGAAAGGAGCTATATAATTAGAGATAGATAGATAGATAGATGTGAAAGGCACTGTATAATTATAGATAGATAGATAGATAGGAAAGTCACTATATAATAGATAGACAGATGTGAAAGGCTCTATATAATTATAGATAGATAGATGTGAAAGGCACTATATAATAGATAGATAGATAGATAGATAGATAGATAGATAGATAGATAGATAGATAGATAGACAGATGTGAAAGGCACTATATAATTATAGATAGATAGATAGATAGATGTGAAAGGTGCTATATAATAGACAGATAGATAGATAGACAGCTGTGAAAGGCACTATATAATTATAGATAGATAAATAGATAGATAGATAGATGTGAAAGGTGCTATATAATAGATAGATAGATAGATAGATAGATAGATAGATAGATAGATAGATAGATAGATGTGAAAGGCACTATATAATTATAGATAGATAGATGGATTGATAGATAGATGTGAAAGGAAAATATATAATTATAGATAGATAGATAGATAGATGTGAAAGGCGCTATATAATAGACAGATAGATAGATAGATAGACAGATGTGAAAGGCACTATATAATTATAGATAGATAGATAGATAGATAGAGTGAAAGGCACTATATAATTATAGATAGATAGATAGATAGATGTGAAAGGCACTATATATTTATAGATAGATAGATAGATAGATAGATAGATAGATGTGAAAGGCACTATATATTTATAGATAGATAGATAGATAGATAGATAGATAGATAGATAGATGTGAAAGGTGCTATATAATAGACAGATAGATAGATAGACAGATGTGAAAGGCACTATATAATTATAGATAGATAGATAGATGTGAAAGGCACTATATAATTATAGATAGATAGATAGATAGATGTGAAAGGCACTATATAATTATAGATAGATAGGGAAGTCACTATATAATAGATAGATAGATAGACAGATGTGAAAGGCACTATATAATTATAAATAGATAGATAGATAGAGTGAAAGGCACTATATAATTATAAATAGAGATAGATGTGAAAGGCACTATATAATTATAGATAGATTTCCCTTTGAGTGAAGAAGTTCCATTCTCTACATTTTAAACGTAATTATTTGTTAGTCCATCAATGTATCCGTTTTCTAAACCGCTTTTTCTTATTTCATATTCATTTTAAGATCACGTTATTTTTAACACGCTCACAGCCGCCTAGTCCTGGTCCGTGGAGCTTCTCCTGGCAGCGCTAGGCGCCATTCCATTGCAGGGCCTCATATTTTTAATTAATTTTAATTTTAATTTTACCGTTACCTATATTGTAATGTTTTTATTTATGTTATTAATTAATTTTTTCCCCTTTCACTAAGAAAGAAGCATTATGTATCTGTTTAATCTAATAATTTATTTATATTATTATTCATTCATTTCCAAATCAAATGAATGCCCCTAAACAGGTCGATATTTTCTTCTTCTTGGTCTTATTTACTGCGCGCTGCTCTCTTCCGTTGTGTCTCCCTAGAAACAGCATTTGCATTAACCTACTTTTATTTTTGCTCCAACTGATGGCAAAAAAGGAAGTGTTGATCTGAGCCATGAAGCCTGTCATGATGTGCTGCATGACACCACTTTGTTTTTAGCACACTGCAGTCGCCTTGCCAAACAGTTAACCCTCCAATGGCTTCCACAGATTTGAAAGAGATCTCTCTCGCTCTTTAAGCCGATTTAATGAGCAGCAGCGGCCCATTACATCCAATAATTTGTATTCACATCCCCATCACACTGTAGGGATCAACCTGGGGAGATTTTAACAAAGTGAAAAACAAAACGGCGATGGGAGATGAAAAACGGGGATACGTCTGAAGTCCGATTTGGAGACTTAAGGGATTGGGGTCATTGAGGGACTGACGTCTGTTACGGTCATTGAGTGGCCATCCCTGTAAACTCTTTACAGTCAGTGAGACCACCGAGTTTCTTTTTCTTTTCTGCATGAAATACGATAGGCAGCTTCTCTCATCGGTGTCACTGCTTGTCTGTCCATGTGAAACAACTCATCGCTTTATCTGAATTTTGGTGCGCTGATTCTTCAGGTGGTTTTCAAAGTCGGTCCTGGATGGGGGTGATCCCCCCAAGGCAGCAGGTTTTTATTTGAAACAACCTCACAATTAATATGGTCAACTATTGTTATCCATTGGGGTTACCATTTTAAAAAAATTCCACGGATATGGAAACCGGTCATAGAGAAGTATTGATCTTACGGTTGCAATGGGGTTAAGTTCTGGTGGGACCAGTAGGGAGGGAGAGGGGGATATGCTGGTCCTCCACTCTCACCCCTCTCAAAGCTCGGAGATGATGATCCTTACTCAGGTTCGGCCTCGTTACGACTTTCCCTTCATGTATCGTCGACACAGACCACGAGTGACCACAGTGGGAGCAATCGGTAGGGTGGCATGTACAAGTGTCAGGGTCTTAATCAGTGCGAGCTTATGACCCCCTCACTTACTGGGGAATCATCATTCATGGAGTGGAAGGCAAGGGGGGGCCAATGAGCCCCCAACCCAGGACACAACTGACACTTCCACAGTCATGCATTCAAATGATGGATTTTCCTCCTCCAAATATCTTCTACAAAATAAGAAAAATGTAAATGGATGGCAAGTCCTCCCTTTTCCCTTCTCTTCATCCAACTCCTCTTCCCCAAGGTAAGGCAGAGTGGTCCTCTTTAAACCGGATCCTGGGAGTCTGAACAGAAGAACTTCTGGGTCAGGTGGAAGTTTCCAGAAGGCAGGGAAGGTTCCTCCCTGCCACTCTCCCTTGGTGGTACCCATAGTATGCAACAGGGCTGCACCATGGGACTACGCTTCCCAGCATGCCTGTGGGCTGGGAAAAAAAAAAATGGGTAGTGACACAAAAACGCTGCCCTCCTGTGTATCGAGTCCAGGAAGGCGAGCTCCTCCAGTTTCTTCATCCTTCTGGCCTCGCTCCCTGACCTGGTCGGAATGCCACCTGATGAACTTTACAAGGGGGACTTGACGGCTTACCTTACCCACACCTCTCGGTGCCAGGTAGAGGACACGTCGACCCATGTGGCCCCACACATCTCACAGCATCACAGAACGTGTTGGCTCACAAGTGATAAGCTTCTCAGAATTGTATTTCCTGCTCCTCATGGCTACAAATACAACCCCCCGATATTCCATCCCTGCGGCAAGTCTGATCCTGTGGCTCGCAGCCAGGCCCTTATCCGTGAATAAGTGTGAGAAGCGTAGCAGGTGAGCAAATCTGTGGCTATGGAATCTACTAGGATTTACTAGATATCATTTCGCTTTTAAGAAGTGAAACATGAGGACCCCCAGCTGCATGCACCCCTCCACCTTTGACGCTCTTGCATCCTGCATCCCACACTTGACGCTCTAGCCCCTGTAGTTAATCCAGGACCCCTGATCATATGCATTTCTCCATCTTTATGGTTCTTTCATTCTATATCCTGCACTTGATGCTCAGCAGATGGCGCTGCTCCTCTTCTTCTTACCCCAGTAGCTTGTGAGTAATCACATGACAGACAGACGGACCCTCGCATTCTCTATATTATATATACAGTATATGCATTTCTTCATCTTCACTGCTCTTTCATTCTGTATGGCGCTCATTGTTCCAGCCCCAGTAGTTACACCCGGACCCCCAGTTGTATGCAAATCTCTGTCTTCACCGTTCTTTCTGTATCCCTCACTTGACGCTCAGCAGGTGTCATTTATCTTCTTCTTTTAGCCCCTGTAGCTCTTGAGTAATTGCATTACATGACAGACAGACTTTAGCATTTTATATACATATGCATTTCTTCGCCTTTGTCACATTTTCATTTGCTTGACTCTCAGCAGATGTCTCTGCTCTTCTTTTTTTTTCCCCACCATGTCACTTTACTTTTCTTTTTATTTTCTAGAACATATCAGGTCAGTAGCATTCAATCAAGCTCAACATCAAGGTTCCAGTCCCAGTATTTCTCCATCTTTGTCGTATTTTCATTCTGTATCTCCCACTTAACCCTCAGCGGATGGTGCTGCTCTTCTTCTTCTTCTACCTATTTCTGTGTTCTCTGTGACATTGACTTCTGAGATTTGCTTGATGCTCAGCAGATGCCTCTGCTCTTCTTTTTCTTTCCACCATGTCACTTCATTTTCCTGTCACTCTACAATAAGAAACCCACAAGCAAAGGTCAGCCTGCAGAGTTTACTGCTAACCTCTAATTTCTTGAATTTTCAGAACATATCAAGTATGAAGTTTTCAATTAAGACCAAGATCAAGGTTCTGGCCCCAGTAGCTCATGAGTAAACACATGACAGATGGACTGTCCGTAGCATTTTATATACATATTCTGAGAGGAGCGATGAGGCTGAGTCCAGGACTACAGGGGATGAGTTATGATGGAAGATTTAAAGAGCTGAGCCTTAAGGAGATGAACAAGAGACCTGACTGAGGTGTGCAAAATGATGAAGGGAATTAGTGCAGTGGAGCGAGACGGTGACTTTAAAATGAGCTCATCAAGAACACGGGGACACAGTTGGAAACTTGTGAAGGGGAAATTTCACACAAACATTAGGAAGTTTTTCTTAGAGACATAGAGAACTACAGACATGTGGAATAAGTGACCAGGTAGTGTGGTGGACAGGAGGACTTTAGGGACCTTCAATACTTGACTTGATGTTAGTTTAGAAGAATTAACTTGGATATGACTGGTGAACTTTGTTGGTTTGAATGGCCTGTTCTGGTCTTGATTGTTCTGATGTTCCTGTTATCGGGCTTTACTGCCGTTCAGTGTGTGTGTCGCTCTTCCCATCTCAGTGCTCACTGTTTTGTGATTCTTGATGTTCTTGAAAAGTGGCAACAGTTACATGCAGCTTAGAGTAATAAACTCCCTAATTATGTTCTTCTGCATCATCTACTACTATTACTATACTACCTTGATTATTACTATTATTAACAACAACAACAATAAATAATAATAATAATAATAATAATAATAATAATAATAAAGTATCGGCACTACAACTCCACCAGCCCGTATTAATTTCTCACCCTTGGTTCAGTAATCTTTCCAAACCTTCACACTTTACCCAAAGTTTATCTTCCATTAATCATTTAGTGCATTACTTCTGCACTTAAAACATTAATATTTAATGAGATTATCGTCAATGGTCAAGTTTTTCTTTCCCCTTCCACTATTACTTTTAATATTGAAGACTGTGCTGACAAACTCTTAAGAGTCCATTTGTAATAGTGTTCCTATTTTTCTTTTTTCATTCATGACACTATACAACTAAAGTAATAAAGGTCACTTTTGAAAATGTCATTTTTATAATCCTATTCTACTGGTCACCCAATAAAAAATCCTTCCTTTTTGATCAATTTACTCTGGCAGTGGACAGTCTTTTAAAAATATCTAGCAGTGTTTCAAAGCTCCTAAATCACAGTAATTGGGCATAATAGTAATGTCAGCTATACGGCTCAACTGGAAAAGACAGAGCCCAGCAATTTGGAGCAACCTGAAGCACAGATGATGGAGATAATTGCTTAGAAAGCCTCCTTGTGGTGCTGATGATAGACACCAAACAAGCGCCTCACGCTGATGACACAGACAGTTGCCTAAGATGCAAGCAAATAAAATAAATAAAATAAAACAAAAGTCATTGATATGTCAGACCACCTGAGCCCAAAATTGACTTCTTAGTGTAAATTCTACCTTATAATAATGGTATTTTTTTAATTAAATGCATTAGCACATATTTCAATCCAGAATTGATAGATATATGTTTTAAAGTCACAGATTTTGGCCAACATTAATATCCTCTCAAAAGGTAAAGGCAGGATAAAAACACTGATGAATATGCAGTACACAGAAGGCACTATATAACTAGATAGATAGATAGATAGATAGATAGATAGATAGATAGATAGATAGATGTGAAAGGCGCTATATGATTGATAGATAGATAGATAGATAGATAGATAGATAGATAGATAGATAGATGTGAAAGGTGCTATATGATAGATAGATAGATAGATAGATAGATAGATAGATAGATAGATAGATAGATAGATATGAAAGGCACTATATGATAGATAGATAGATAGATAGATAGATAGATAGATAGATAGATAGATAGATAGATGTGAAAGGTGCTATATGATAGATAGATAGATAGATAGATAGATAGATAGATAGATAGATGTGAAAGGTGCTATATGATAGATAGATATGAAAGGCACTATATGATAGATAGATAGATAGATAGATAGATAGATAGATAGATGTGAAAGGCACTATATGATAAATAGATAGATATGAAAGGCACTACATAATAGATAAATAGATGTGAAAGGCACTATATCATAGATAGATATGAAAGGCGCTATATAATGTGTAAGTTTCAGTCCAGGAGAGGTCAGCAGGCAGCCTCTGTACGTCAGGTATTGTTAACATATTAAAACAGAGAAGCTTTTGTGGATCCACCTGGTTTATGATTTGAGCACCTGGGACCCCCACTAAATCCTACCCACCATAACCCCCAGGTTCCATCTTGAGCCTGCCATTCTAAACCTGTTCTGAGGTCAGGGCACTGCGGCTCTGTGCACAGACGATGTTGAAATGACCCCCACGTAACATTCCTTGATGCTTTCTACATGTGGATGTTATTTGTAACAACCTCTAACTTTAATGTCCATCCTAAATGGTCTCCTACAAGCACACAGACGTGACGGTGCTACTGCTCTTCTTGAAAATTATCATGATGTTATATATATTAATGCTTTCCAAATTCCTGTAAGACATTAGCAAACCCAGTTTAGTCATTTTTCCTTCGGCAGGTCTGATTAAGGCAAACTGAACTTCAGAAGGCCCGCTGGATACCAGAGGTGTATGTGGAGAAGTAAAAAAAAAAAAAAAAGGTGAATAAAATATCATAATAATAATACAATGTGATTTGCATTTCTAATTATTACAGCTGGTTTCCAAAATATATATATTTTTTTATTTTTAACAGTAACAATTGCAAAAAAATGTTCCAAATAAAGCACAAATTAAAAAAAAAAGTGGTTTTGACGTGAGGCACATGAACAAGTGTGGTGGAAGCGTCTCTGTCACTTTTGTTTGTGCTCTAACTGCTTATTAGAAGTCATTTCTATGCAAATTAATGGAGTGTATTGAGGGCCTGAAAATCATCTGTGCGTTTGTGTTGTTTCTTTTATTAAAACAGAAAAGCAGGAACAAGAAAAACAAAAAAAGCATCCAACGCTTAACTCATTCTGTAATTTCAGGGAACCAAATAAAGTCATTTCATTCAAGAATCCGCACAGCTTGGCGCACGTGTGTAACTGAGAGGTCAGGAAGCAGCTCCTTATATAACTGCAAGGATTGGAGGAGAAACTGTCACAGCTTTAATAATAATAATAAAAATATCAACAATATATCTTATTTATATCTTATATATATATATCTTATTTATCAGGCTTCTTTGTTTTCTTTGTTGCTCAAGGCAATGACAGGCCTGGTTTTATAGGAGTCACTAGCAGCCCCAATATTCCTTCCTGAACTTTGAGTCAGCATCGGTCTTCCTGGATGGCGTCTCTTAAGTTTGGAGTGTGAAGCAAATCAGCTTCTAGTGACGAACGTCACCCTGAGTCACCTCATAGGCACAGAGGACCACTACAAGGACTAACTTAACCTAAAGTGGCTCATACAAGGGCCTTGAACTCCTAACCTGGGGGGGGGGGGGGCATGAGTGGCTTTGTTTATTGTTTATAGTTAGTTCTATTGTGTATTATGTATATGTAACAATTCCAATGAAAATAACAATCTGTTTAAATTGTACATCAGCATCCCCATACGCGAGCGGCAGAGCCACAAAGAGACTAGCAGGTAGAGCAGGCCCGGGGGTTGGCAAGCGAAGTGAGCAGAGGGCAAAGCCCTCTAGTAATAAAATAAGACGCACAGAAAAGGAATTATCTGACAACAGCAGACTAAGTATAAAGTAAAGTATATATACTGCATACTGTACATGTCTCTTACAGCATGTCGTGTTTATATTTGTGTATATACAGGTGCTGGTCATAAAATTAGAATATCATGACAAAGTTGATTTATTTCAGTAATTCCATTAAAAAAGTGAAACTTGTATATTAGATTCATTCATAACACACAGACTGATGTATTTCAGATGTTTATTTCTTTTAATTTTGATGATTATAACTGACAACTAATGAAAGTCCCAAATTCAGTATCTCAGAAAATTAGAATATCAATTAAGACCAATGCAAAAAAAGGACTTTTAGAAATGTTGGCCAACTGAAAGGTATGAACATGAAAAGTATGAGCATGTACAGCACTCGATATTTAGTTGGGGCTCCTTTGGCCTGGATTACTGCAGCAATGCGGCGTGGCATGGAGTCGATCAGTCTGTGGCACTGCTCAGGTGTTATGAGAGCCCATGTTGCTCTGATAGTGGCCTTCAGCTCTTCTGAATTGTTGGGTCTGGCGTATTGCATCTTCCTCTTCACAATACCTCATAGATTTTCTATGGTCAGGCGAGTTTGCTGGCCAATCAAGAACAGGGATACCATGGTCCTTAAACCAGGTACTGGTAGCTTTGGCACTGTGTGCAGGTGCCAGGTCCTGTTGGAAAATGAAATCTGCATCTCCATAATGTTCGTCAGCAGCAGGAAGCATGAAGTGCTCTAAAACTTCCTGGTAGACGGCTGCGTTGACCTTGGACCTCAGAAAACACAATGGACCAACACCAGCAGATGACATGGCACCCCAAACCAACACTGACTGTGGAAACTTTACACTGGACCTCAAGCAACGTGGATTCTGTGCCTCTCCTCTCTTCCTCCAGACTCTGGGACCTTGATTTCCAAAGGAAATGCAAAATTTACTTTCATCAGAGAACATAACTTTGGACCACTCAGCAGCAGTCCAGTCGAGACGTTTCTGACGCTGTCTCTTGTTCAAGAGTGGCTTGACACAAGAAATGTGACAGCTGAAACCCATGTCTTGCATACGTCTGTGCGTGGTGGTTCTTGAAGCACTGACTCCAGCTGCAGTCCACTCTTTGTGAATCTCCCCCACAGTTTTGTTTCACAATCCTCTCCAGGGTACAAGCGGTTATCCCTATTGCTTGTACACTTTTTTCTACCACATCTTGTCCTTCCCTTCGCCTCTCTATTAATGTGCTTGGACACAGAGCTCTGTGAACAGCCAGCCTCTTTAGCACTTTTGTGTCTTGCCCTCCTTGTGCGAGGTGTCAATGGTTGTCTTTTGGACAACTGTCAAGTCAGCAGTCTTCCCCATGATCGTGTAGCCTACAGAACGAGACTGAGAGACCATTTGAAGGCTTTTGCAGGTGTTTTGAGTTAATTAGCTGATTAGAGTGTGGCACCAGGTGTCTTCAATATTGAACCTTTTCACAATATTCTAATTTTCCGAGATACTGAATTTGGGACTTTCATTAGTTGTCAGTTATAATCATCAAAATTAAAAGAAATAAACATCTGAAATACATCAGTCTGTGTGTAATGAATGAATCTATACTAATAAAAGGCAAAGCCCTCACTCACTCACTCACTCACTCACTGACTCACTCACTCACTGACTCACTCACTCATCACTAATTCTCCAACTTCCCGTGTAGGTAGAAGGCTGAAATTTGGCAGGCTTATTCCTTACAGCTCACTTACAAAAGTTAAGCAGGTTTCATTTCGAAATTCTACACGTAACGGTCATAACGGTCGATAACGGTCGACAACGTCCGCCATGTTGAACTTTCTTATTTATGGCACCATCTTCACGAAATTTGGTAGGCGGCTTCCCTGCGCTAACCAAAACCGATGTATGTACTTATTTCGATGGTATGACGCCATTGTCGGCCGCCATTTTGAACTTTCCAACGTCACTAATTTTCCAACTTCCCGTGTAGGTAGAAGGCTGACCCCATCTTCACGAAATTTGGTAGGTGGCTTCCCTGCGCTAACCAAAATCGATGTACGTACTTATTTCGGTGGTATGACGCCACTGTCGGCCGCCATATTGAATTTTCCAAACATCACTAATTCTCCAACTTCCCGTGTAGGTAGAAGGCTGAAATTTGGCAGGCTCATTCCTTACACATTACTTACAAAAGTTAAGCAGGTTTCATTTCGAAATTCTACGCGTAACAGTCATAACGGTCAACAATGTCCGCCATGTTGAACTTTCTTATTCATGGCCCCAACTTCACGAAATTTGGTAGGCAGCTTCCCTGCGCTAACCGAAACCAATGTACATACTTATTTCGGTGGTATGACACCACTGTCAGCCGCCATATTGAACTTTCCAACGTCACTAATTCTCCAACTTCCCGTGTAGGTAGAAGGCTGAAATTTGGCAGGCTCATTCCTTACAGCTTACTTACAAAAGTTAAACAGGTTTCATTTCGAAATTCTACACGTAACGGTCATAACGGTCGATAACGGTCGACAACGTCCGCCATGTTGAATTTTCTTATTTATGGCCCCATCTTCATGAAATTTGGTAGGCGGATTCCCTGCGCTAACCGAAACCGATGTATGTACTTATTTCGATGGTATGACGCCACTGTCGGCCGCCATATTGAACTTTCCAATGTCACTAATTTTCACAATGTCCGCCATGTTGAACTTTCTTATTTATGGCCCCATCTTCACGAAATTTGGTAGGTGGCTTCCCTGCGCTAACCAAAACCGATGTACGTACTTATTTCAGTGGTATGATGCCATTGTCGGCCGCCATATTGAAGTTTCCAACGTCACTAATTCTCCAACTTCCCGTGTAGGTAGAAGGCTGAAATTTGGCAGGCTCATTCCTTACAGCTTACTTACAAAATGTAAGCAGGTTTCATTTCAAAATTCTACGCGTAAAGGTCAAAACGTCCACCATGTTGAACTTTCTTATTCATAGGTAGAAGGCTGAAATTTGGTACTTATTTCAGTGATATGATGCCACTGTCGGCTGCCATATTGAACTTTTCAACGGTCTTTGTTACTCATAGGCCCATCTTCAAGAAATTTGGTACGCGGGTTCCCAACGCTAACTGAATCCTACTTACGTACATATATACGTCCATAGCCTGCAGCTCGGTCACCGTGTGCGGCGGCGTTGGGTCCCCCATCCCAACGCCTCCCACGTTGTTGGCTGCCTGCCTACATCAGGCCGTCTGTCGCTCCAGTCTCTACATTCCCTTCCTTGCTTCGCCACGGTATTCACGTCTCCCTGCTGATAACTACAGCCTTTTTATTTAATCCACGGCTTCTCCGCTGTTTTATTGT
>JANRMT010062824.1:4315756-4326468 GCA_026402145.1 Polypterus bichir lapradei | reverse complement strand
AAAAAAAAAAAATGTGAAGTCTTGAAAGAGTTTGAAACAAGACCAGAAAGAGATCTCACATAATATACAAGGGACGTTCTAACAGTTTCCGCACTTTTTTTTTTAACTCTATTTCTTAAGAATTTCAAAATCACTTCTCTACATAGTTACCTTCCTTTGCAATGCAATTTTCCCAGCGTCGTACTAACTTTTTAAGGCCCCATTACTACTCCTACCACCTTCACCGTTTCCAACGAAAAAATGGAAGTGTGGAAACTTCTTGAACGTCCCTCATAACATGCATTTCAAACCAAATTGTCAATGTGGGCTCCTTTACCTCAGTTGCGTCTGATGTTTCTTTTTTGTCTAAAGCTGTTACTTCTAAGGAATTTTGGGAGAAACATCTGTGACAATGTCGATTCTAAAATGAGACATCAATGAGATCCTCATCTAAGTTTCATGAGCCATCAAAGATCAACTTGTGAGCAGTTTTGCACAGGCTACGGGATCAAATGTTGGCATCGACGGCGCCCATTTGATTCTTCATATATGTCAAATTTCATAAAGTGGTGGTTCCTAAAGAGGGGGAAGCCACTCTTTTAGGTAACTGACCGAGTACAGCATTGTGTGCATTTGTGTAGTTTAGTATCAAAACGTGTCTAGCAAAATACGCGATCAGTGTGTACAAATGGACACGAGGAATAGAGACAAATAGAGAGAGTAGGGCTGGAAAGAAGCTACATTTGAACATTCACAGTGTTGGGGCAGTGAATGGGTTAACTGCCACATGTGAAAATGTAAAAAAAAAAAATCGGGCGGGCATCGGCTCAAACGGTGACCATGAAAGGGGCACCCGTGGGTCACACATGCTTGTCATGTGCCGAAGAGCTCGGGGATTATGAAATAAGTCAGTTGCCATCATCAAAGCATCATTCTGGAAACCTTCAGCAACACCTTGAAACCTCAAGATCAATAAGCTGCTGTCATCCCTGCGAAGGAGATGAGCCAAACGGCCTTGTCTTATTTGTAACCTTTCTCTCAGCTTTCATGTATCATCAGGTTTGCCACACCACGATTTAAAGATGGCTCTTGTGCTGGTGCATACATCTCTGTATAGTAGTCTACTGTGTCTCAGACAGACAGCATTGGCCTGCAGAGGGTGCTCATGAGTCGTCCCTGAACCCAAAGAAAGGACCAAACAAGCCATGAAGAACTATGGGTGGATTTATTATACAGGGATAAAGCACACAAGGGAGAGTTCAAATAAGAAGTAAACGGTACAATAAATTGACGAGGTTTAAAAAAATAATATATAACCCTAAGCTGCAGTGGGCTTTCTAATACATTGTCATTGCCACTGATTTGCCCATGGGACAGCCTGGCACGGAAGAAATGCAAGCGAACACCAAGCTGTAATGGGCAACCAGCCAAGGCAGAACTCCATACTGACGAGAGACAATCTGTAGAGATGGCCCAAGGAATATGTCGGGTATTGCCCAGACCAGCACGAGATTTTTCAGGACCACCTCGGAGTCAAGGCCCAGATGGACTACAAGTATAAAGAAGACATCTCCTATCAGGGATCTTTGAACTGAGCATCTTGGTGTAAAAACCGCACCTACAGTCTAAACCAGAGTTCCTTAAACTATGGATGGACGCCTTTGGGTTGTGCAAGTCCGCGTGTCACCATTAGGTTGCATACAGTTTGCGAAAACACACACACACTAGGGACAATTTAGAACTGCCAATGCACCTAACCTGCATGTCTTTGGACTGTGGGAGGAAACCCACGCAGACACGGGGAGAACATGCAAACTCCACGCAGGGAGGACCCGGGAAGCGAACCCAGGTCTCCTAACAGCGAGGCAGCAGCGCTAACCACTGCGCCACCGTGCTGCCCTGATAAAGACGATAATTCAATGTATATACAGAATATCAGGGTGACACTAAAATGTCCCGATGAAAAGCCAATGCTAAAGTAATGTGTTTTTATCAGTGTTTTAAAGTGCTCCACCGTATCAGTCTGGCGAATTTCTTTCAGTCAGTTATTCAGATCTGAGGTGCCTAACAGCAGAAGGCCGCCCGCCTCTCCACTTCTTATAAGTTTAGCTCTTGGAATTCTAAACAGACCCTCATTTGATGATCTAAGGTTACGATTTGGAGTGTGAGATGAGAGGCATTGTGAGATATAGGATGGCTTGAGATTATTGAAGGCTTTGTAAACCATCAGCAGTATTTTAAAGTCAGTTCTAAATGACACGGGTAACCAGTGTAGTGACACTAAGACTGGTGTGATGTGCTCGGATTTTCTTTTCCTAGTTAAGATTCTGGCAGCTTGGGTGGGCCAGAGAGGAGTGCGTTACAGTAATCTAGTCAACTAAAACAAAAGCGTGAACTCATTTCTCAGCATCTTGCAGTTATAAGAGGTCTAACCTTTGTTATATTTCTTCAGTGAAAAAATGCTGTCCTAGTAATCTGATTAATATGCAATTTAATATTTAAGTCCAAGTCGATAATTACCCCTAAATTATTTACCGCCATCTTGACTTTTAAGTTTATTTCTAATACCCTCATTATATCCATTTCTGCAAATCACTAAGATTTCTGTTTTCTCCTTATTTAGTTTGAGAAAATGACTACTCATCCACTCAGAGACACAAGAAAGCCATTGTATCAGTGAATCAAGAGAGTCGGGGTCATCAGGCGCTATTGAATAAATATAGCTGTGTGTCGTCAGCAGAGCTGTGGAAGCTCACGTTACAACTTGAGACAATCCAACCTAATAGAAGTTTCCAGAAAAGCGGTACATGACAAAACAGAAGTGCAATAAAAACAAATTCTCCTCCATGTCTACTAGGACCACACACCACCCTCAGCTGCGGCTCTGGACCACCTGGACAAACACTTAAAGCTGTCACCTGTCCTGCCTGAGGACTGCAGGGAGAAGAAGTGTAACATGAGTTCAACGAGGAAAGCTGAAGTGCGAGCAGCCCTCTGGCAGACTTCCCCAATCTCGGCTGCCTGCCTTCTGTAATGACTCCCGAGGAAAGGAGAAATCCACCTCCTCATCTCAAGAGGTGTAATACACACACACACACACACACACACTAAAATGCTTTATGAGAGGCGTCAAGTCACACGACTCCCAGAACCATCAATCTGTAACAGCAATGCCTTGGCACGTTTTCGGCGCCTCTCATTTCTCTGTAACAAAGCGCATGCACAGCCACAGTCTCGATTCGTCACTTCTGCCATTTGTCAATGAGTGACATTTTATGTTAAACACACTCTTCTCTAGGCCTGCTTTATTTATTTATTTTTCTGGCTTGGGGTCTCAGCTCTTTTTGTGGAGGGGTGGCAGGCCTTGAGAATCTACAGCTGTAGCCTGGTGTATCGTATTTCAAGACCCCCCCCTAAAAAAAACCAAAACATCTGCTAAGAGTACAATGCCTATAGAAAGTATTCGCCCAACCACTGGAAATTTTTATATTTTATGCTCACAAAACATTGAATCCCAGTGGATTTAACTGGACTGTTTCTGACACCGACCAACAGAAAGAGACTCTTTAATGTCAAAGTGAAAATAGATCTTGGCAAACTGGTCTAAATGAATTACAAACATAAAATGCCAAATTAACCAATCACATTCAAGTATCCACAGCCAGCGCACCCCTAAGTCGTCACTGGTGCACACAATGAGTTCCATGGAGGTCACCGCTCTGGGGTTTGTATCGATTGGTCGTCTAAACGCACCTGAATGTGAAAGGGGAGTCAGTATGGGGGGGTCTAACCTACATGATGAAGACAAAAGAACAAACCAAGGAACTGCATGACAAAGTACAAGTCAGGGGACGGAGACCAGAAAACCACCGAGTCACTTAATATCCAGCCATGAAGAAGTGGAAAGGGTGTGGCGGTGGTGTAAATCTACAAGAGCAGACCACCCGCTAAAGAAGACGAGTGAGGCTGGGGGACCACCATGTAATACTACATTTTTCTTTATGTCACTATATCTGGACAATACTGTTATGAGTTTTATTCACATGTGCATATTAAATTTTGGCACACAGGGGCTCAGCAGTTAAAATTGCTAGCCAAGCATTGGATTAAATAGCCAAAGACAACTGGAGGCTTGTACAGTCAGCTCAAACACAGGTTAGGGTATTTCTGTCCTCTATCAGCACAAATCTTCTTTCCTTATTGGGAGAATGAGAATCGGCATGTAAGCACTATGATATTTCTGTATTTTGTGGAGGAGGAATTGAGCCCTTGTTTGGAGACAGAGAAGACCAGCAAATGAAGCACGACATTATAAAAGCTTGGACAACAGCCAGACCTTTAGAGGCGGAATCGACAAAGCTCGAAGAAAAACCTCCCAGCGTGGGGACGAGAAAATGGCTGACTGTGTTGATCCAGATTTCCCACCTGGATTAAGTCTTTCCATGCGCCTCTCCGTCTGTAACCGCGTTAATCGTCAGTAAATGTAAGCTAAAAGATATTGTTTCTCATGTGATTCTTGTACCGCCGTAATCACGATGGGAGGGATATCGACGTTTCTGGTATATTATGATATTGTTTAATTATTTAATATGCCACAATTTCAAAAGGAACACATTTCCAAGAGAGCTAATGCCTCTTCAGGAAACACACCAAGAGACCTGTAAGGAGCTGTGAAAGGAGTTACAAGCGACAGTGAATGCTATTAACTCTTTAAGGGCTGAATATGTTTTCCAAAAAACTCAGTTTTCTGAAAAGCACACAAAGCAATGCTTTCACACATAAATCCACACAAAACGTCTGTTGCTATGTGCCGTGGCTGCTGTTGGTGCACATTTTGCATATCTGGTGGCAGTGTCTGCACCGGGGCACCTCGATGGTCAGCAGAAATGCACGGTGGGCCGGCTGTCTTTGCACAGAAGGTGGGTGGCGGTCGCAGTGTGACGCAATATGGTTTGTACCTCCTGTCATCATAAGTGATGGTCCTCCCAGGCGAGCGTTGCTGTAGGTGTACCGGCTACACGAAAGTATTCAGCACCACGATCAGCTGGGGACCGATCAGATGACGCCAGTACCTCACTTTCGTTTTCTGATATCCATCACTTGCATCAAACTCAGAGTCGGACAAGTCAGAGTCCTATTCCACGAAATTACGTAAAACATCCATGCTTTGCACATTCGCTTTGGTCTCTCGCCAGATGTCGGTGCCATTTTAGAGGTTGTTTGCTCTTCGCTACTCATGCACGTGTTTGGAATCGAGGTCAAATCGACAAAGCTATGTAACTTTCCTTCGAACTAAAACGTAAGGGCAAGTTCTGTTGCAGTGTACAGCTGAACCCTCTACCCACGAATTTTGACAAAAGTCGACATCAGCCCTGAAAGAGTTAAATAGACTGTGAAGACAGCAATTGTTGCTTCACCAGTCACAGCTTCATGGAATTAGTGGTGTAACGTAGCCAGTAAACAGACCGTCATAGACGGGCTAAAAGTTGGGACACCCCATTTAATGGCGACGGCAAAACAACAACAGCAATGTGCCTCTTAGTAGCCTTGACTGCAAGTAGACCTCTTGTTGGGATCTGGTTCTCTGTCCTCCTCTCTCTCTCTCACTGGTCAACATCTAATGCCAGGCTCACTAATCATCTGGTTTTTATAGCGGAGAAGGGGCGGAGTCTTATCGGAGGTTCGAGGGTGGAGCCAGATTCCCTCTTTAGGTGACTCTTTGATGCTACAGGGTAGAGAAATAATATTGTAAGTGTCCCAGGATGGGACTGCTCACCTCGCCAAAGACACACACACATGACAAAGAGAAAATAAAAATGCACAGGATGCCCTTCCAAGGAGCAATGCCAATGCTCGAGAGTCTCAAGGCACATAACTTCCAAACAGTTCTAAAAATGCCTGCTAGAGGGGGAAACACTGTGGGAAAACCCCAGCTAGTAACACAGAGAGCCATAGAATTTTCATAAATAAAAAAAAAAGATTTATTCTTCACAAATGCTCTGTGATAACAAGAAGCTCTGTGGGTCACAAAGGACAAAAAAAAAGTCCTTGTCCGAAAAAGCAAAGGAAATCCAAGACAAATAAAATCCCAAAAAACTGAGCACAGGTTCAGCAATCCAGAAAAAAAAATATGGAAAATCACAGCAATTACTCAATGAGAACTCACTATAGTGAAAGTTCATTCAGATGATACAGAAAGAACCGTGGGTTACCCCAACTTCATGGGGCTTGTGGTGATGGACAGGAGGCCCCACCTCTTGGGGGACCACCAGCAAAACACAAGAAATATAACACAGGCATAGATACATTGACAAAATCAAATACAAAGAATCCATCTTAATAAAAGGATAAGAGTGTCTACCTATAGTATGTGTTTGTCTGCTTGATGTGTCCCTATCATTCCAACAGATGGTGCACTACAAAATTTAACACTGCTTTTACATAAAACAGATGCATCTGCAGTAACAGCTCAAAGAGAATTCACTACATCACAAGTCCATTCAGATGAACCACAAGGAACTGTGGGTTACCTCTGCTTTTATAGGGCTTGTGTTGATGGACAGATGGCCACACCTCTTGGGGGACCACTAGAAGAACAAACGGATCATAGCATAGGCTTACATACATACATAGCTAATATCAAATACAAAGAATCCACCTTAATAAAACAATAAGTGTCTGCCTGTGTGTCCATCTGCTTGCAATAACTGTCTTTCCAACAGATGGCGCATCACAAACTTTAATACTGCTTTTACGAATCCCATGCCAAATGGCATAAAACAGATACATCTGTGGTGATAACTCAAAGAAAACTCACCACACCACAACTGTATTTAGATGAACTAGAAGGAACTGTGGGTTACCCCTGCCTTTATAGGGTTTATGGTGATGAACAGGTGGTCCCGTCTCTTGGAGATCACTAGCAAAACACACGGAAACCTAGTGCAGGGTTAGATACGCACACAAACTCAAAGAGAAAGAATCCACCTTAATAAAATGATAAGTGTCTACCTGTGTGTCCATCCGCTTGCAGTGACACTGTCATTCCAACAGATGGCGCATCACAAGTAATAACTCAAAGAGAACTCACCACACAAAGAGTGCATTCAGATGAGGCACATGGAACTGTGGGTTACCCCTGCCTTTATAGGGCTTGTGTTGATGGACATGTGGCCCCACCTCTTGTGGGACCACCAGCAAAACACATGGAAAATAACGCAGGCATAGATAGACAAAATGAACTATAAAGAATCCACCTTAATAAAATGATAAGTGTCTGTCTGGATGTCTGTTCTCTTGCAATGACACTGTCATTCCAACAGATGGCGCATCACAAGTAATAACTCAAAGAGAACTCGCCACACAAAGAGTGCATTCAGATGAGGCACATGGAACTGTGGGTTACCCCTGCTTTTATATGGCTTGTGTTGATGGGCAGGTGGCCCCACCTTTTGTGGGACCACCAGCAAGCCATACAGAACATAACACAGGCTTAGATACACAGCCCAAATCAAATACAAAAATCCACCTATGTATCTGTCCGCATGCTATGTCCCCATCATTCCAACAGATGGCACCTCACCTCAACTCGAGCACTGCTTTAATGAATCCCACAGCACAGTGCAAGTGGCATCACGGGCAATCTAGCCAAGACTTCAGGATTCACCCTACTCTTTACAAAGGATGCCCGGGGATCTTTAATGACCACAGAGAGTCAGGACCTCAGGTTTTATGTCTCATCTGAAAGACGGCACCATTTTAACAGCACCCATGTCCCCATTGCTGCACTGGGATCCACACACAAACCACAGATTAAGCGCCCCCTGCAGGCCTCATCATCACCTCTTCCAGCTAGAAACCCAAGCTTTTTGTCGTTGGCCTACAAGCCAAGATCTGCATAGCGTCAGGTGGATTAGCTGCTCTGATGTACGAGTGGTATGGCCAACGTTCTGACAGGAAAGAATCTCATTGTGTTCATCAGTGTCTAAAAATAAAGCTGGACTGAATCCACCGCGGCTTCTATAATAATAAAAATGTGACAGCTTCGACAGGGGAGAATATTTTCTAGAGGCGCCTTATACAGAGGAGTCTGCACTTGCCGCCTTCTGCGCTTTGTCCATTCAGAACCCCCCCCCCCCCCTTCTGTATCAAATGACTGAGCAGCTTTGTATTGGTTGGGCTTTTCTGAAGACCTCATTTGTGACTCTTCTGAGAGGCTTATCTTCAGCAAACACAGTCGGAGCAACGAGAGCCCTCCACTCACTTAAAATATTCTTCCTAATGCAGTGCAGCGGCACAGTCTTCAGGCTATGAACAGGCTGCCCTCGCCATAATAGGAAGGTCAGAATAAGCCGGGCCTGATAAGCCCCGTGCGTCAATTTAAAGATTACCTGAGGGGTCCAGGAGCAGGTAACGTCCCCCCGTAATCTCAAGATGGTTCACAAATGAACGCTTTTCACACCTTTGTTAATAGCCTTGCAAAAGCAGAACCAAAAAAGAAAATGCACTTCCCAGAATCCTTAGAAGGAGATAATGAAGTGCCTGAAGTGCCTGAAGCAAGAGAATAATTTGGTTGGGGGGGCTTCACAAAAGGTCAAGTTCAGGTTTTGTCCTCATGAAGGCGCCGTCTCCCACAGGCCAGTGAATGTGGGGTGAGGTATGCGGCAGGCAGATGTCACAGGCAGTGTTCCCCTCGACATTTCTTCTTTACCGATGAATGATGGATGTAAATTGCACACGACCCGCTGCTTACCGTCTACAGACGACTTCTTCAAACCTACATGAGCGCTAGGAGGCCCCGCTTGAGCTATTGAGCGACTCGAAGCGCCTGCACATTAGCAAGGAGTCTTGTTGGTTTTTTGTATTTGTGATGCTTCGTGACTCCCAAAACCCCGAGTGTCAGCGTTGGGCGGTTGCCCCCCATGAAGTTTTTGGGAGTTGCAGGTGAATTCCAAAAAAACAAAACAAGGTGAAAGGTCGTGAGGACAGCATTTTCAAATTGCTACGCGGGAGTGGGTGGCACCATGAAGAAAAAAAAAAAGTATGCAGCCACACTGCCAACGTACGCAATAATGATAATTTTTTACATTTATATAGCACCTTTCTCTCTACTCAAAGCACTCTTCATAGCAAGCGGGGAGCCACCAATGTGCAACACAACACCTGGATGATGTGACGGCAGCCATTTTGTGCCAGTACGCTCGCCACACATTAGCTGTTGAACGGGTGACAGAGATAGACAGTCATGTAGGGACAGGGGATGATTAGGGGGCCAGAAAGATTAAGTTATGGTGGGCAATCTAGGCAGGACACTGGGACACACCTTACTATTTACAAAGGATCTTTAATGACCACAAGGGAGCCAAGACCTCAATTTTACATCTCATCTGAAGGATGGCACCATGTTTACAGTATAGTGTCCACATCATTGCCCTGGGGCATTACAAACCACGCCCCGACCATGGGGTAGGCGCCCCCAGCTGGGGTGAGAGATAGCCAGTTAGAGATAGTGATTGATTAGTGGGTCAGAATGACCAGGCCATGGTGGACAATTTGGCCTGGACCTCGGGATGCCCAGAGATCTTTTATGAACACAGAGAGTCAGGACCTTAGAAGGATGGTGCCAGAAGAACTCACCTCACCACGAGTGCATTCAGATGAACCACAAGGAACTGTGGGTTACCCCCATGCACTTATAGGGCTTGCGGTGATGGGCAGGTGGCCCCGTCTCTTGTGGGACCACCAATAAGTCATACAGAATATAACACTGGCTTAGATACGTAAACAAATTCAAATGCAAAAATCCAGCTGTGTTTCTGTCCCACTTGCTATATCCCTGTAATTCCAACAGATGGCGCATCACAAACTCTAACACTGCTTTTATGAATCCCATGCCAAAGGCATTACAAAGCTTTCAAGGAAAAGAACACCAGAGCTACTGTGACACGTGGAGGAGACTCAATGAGGTTTTGGGGCTGCTTTGCTGCATCTGGGATGGGTTGCCTCGAGTCTGTGGAGGGAACAATGAAATCTCAAGACCACCTAGACATTCTGAAGCGAAAACGTCCTGCCCAGTGTCAGGCCGCTCGGTCTCAGTTGCAGGTCATGGACCCTCCAACAGGATGAAGAGCCAAAAAACACAGCAAAAAGCACCCAAAAAACGACTAAGAACAAAATATTGGACTGTTCTGAAGTCGCCTTCTGTGAGCTCTAATTTGAATCCCACCACACATCTATGGAGAGAAGTGAAACATGCAGTCTGTAGAAGACTCCTGTCACACCTTGACCCAACTGGAGCAGTTTGTTGAAGACGAGTGGGCCACACCACCTATGCACAGGTGACAGAAGTCTCATAGAGAGCTCCAGGAATCGCGTGTGTGCAGGGAATGAAACCTCTGAAGGTCAGACAACAAAATACGAGGTGAAGGGTCCCGTCATTTTTGTCCATTTGTGTTATGATTTGAATGATTCTGTTGAATCCAAACTTGTTAAATACGAAATAAACAATGATGGGTGCAAATTACTTTTCCTTAGTTTCGAGTTATTTCAAATTAATTTTGAATCTGGAGATCTTAGGAAATTCTCCTAACACATTTAAGACTAATGGTAAGTGGGTATAAAATATACAGCGTTATATTGTCTGCCTATAGTGATATTTTAAGTTTGACTCCTACTGTGATAATCTCTGCTTTCTTCTGGAGACGAACAGCCAGTGGTTCTAAGGCTATTGCAAA
>JANRMT010062824.1:4266082-4281554 GCA_026402145.1 Polypterus bichir lapradei | reverse complement strand
TTATATTAAACTCTATATCATATAGTGCCTTTCATAACTATTATATAGTGCCTTTCATGTCTATCTATCTATTATATAGTGCCTTTCATGTCTATCTATCTATCTCTCTTATCCTTCCTACTATACTAAAATCTATATCATATAGTGCCTTTCATATCTATCTATCTATCTGTGGTTGTTAACAGATGTTAGTTGAGGATTTGAACCCCTAATGCATCTCATAATTCTAAACTGAAAATCCCATTTGGGCAGCTGAACCATCACGTCTGGCACCAACAGACAAACACACCCCAACTGCAGTCCAAGGTTGCCCCACAGGTATGCATGCAGAGAATCCAACATAGGAATGCTGATCGCTAGCTCACTTGGGGAGTCAATAGCCGTGATGGGCAGTTTCCCACTGTAGTTTTATTACGTGGATCTTCTGAGCAGGTAAATGTCCATCCATCCCCTTCTTGAAGCCTTTCATACCCCTCTTGCTATTACATGGTATGGTACCTTTAATACGTTTATTGTGTATAGTTGTGTCTATCATTGAGCGATTTATCTATTTAACTATAATGAGGTCTTCACTATGAAGCTGTGTTTGTCAATGGAGATTGCATGTCTTTGTCCTTGATTTTATGCTCCTGCTAAAACTAAAACACTTGAACTCAGTTGTCTGGTGGTACGTCTGCATCCTTTTGGCCATCTAGCATAGATGCATGATATCCGGAGTGCATCTGTCTGGATGGGACTGTGGAGACCAAACTAGAGCTTGTAGTTGAAATCAGAGAAGCCACTTGTCCATGTGTTTCCACAGAGATCTGAACCTGAGTTAGTCTATTGGATCTTAGGTCCACCAAACCCATCCCCCATGTGCAGTACAGAGGGTCTCCGTTTCCAACACTGCTGAGCAGGTGACCCAAAAGACGCAGGGTCCTCTGCCTCTCCCAGAGTTCAACTGGCATCACCAGTGGCGTCTTCACACACCTAACTGATCAGCTCTCCTATCATCCCAGCCATTTAATTGGGATTACCCCCCTTGAGACCCTAACCTATATTTTATTTGAGTTGTTTTTTTTTTTTTTAATAGATAGAGATATATTACTTTATTGATCCCTAAACAGAAACTCACTCACTATGGGAACAACAAAGAAAATAAAAATATCGTGCAAAACTGTCAAAATGAAGTGCAGTGATTACATAAGTGTAAGTCCCAGAATGATCTCCACAGTTTAATACGATAAACTAGGAGGCTCTACCCTCTGCTCGCTTTGTTTGCCAACCCCCGGGGGCGAGCGCGCCGCAGAGCCGCTCAAAGGGCTTCGGGACGACCCTCCGTTAGAGAAAGCGATTGTATTTAAAGTGCTGGTATGTAAAAGAGTATGTGGGGTGCGGGAGGAAGACGGATTGGTCCTTAGTTATTATAGATAGAAAATCAGTTACTTGAGTATTTTCACTACAGCTGTCTCTTTTAAACACCAATAAATAATAAAACATAGTAAAAAGTAAAACATAACAAAAAGTAAATAAAAAGTTAAATTAGATTAACACCTCGTCAAAAACAATATTATGAATTACTTTATCCTCTAACTTACATTTCATAAACATTGCTTTTTTGAATTTCTGTTCGATTATTGCTAGGGATATTTTTCTCTTTTCCGTTTATTGGATGATTCTCTTTGTTCTTGATTTTTATTATATGCAGCTCGTTTTTGTTCATTTTGTTTTTTTCGACGTTCATTATAAGCTTCTGCTGCTGTTCTTTGTATCGCGATCTAAAATTCGACGTTCTTGAACAGATACTTTGCTTTTCTACCCTGCTGTTATAACTGACTGCGCTGTTAAGGGCGAGTTAGCAGTACTGAGTGAGACACGGGGTGGGGCGTAGGGAGGACGCGCCCAGTCGGGGTAATGATTGGGCGAGCGGTGTTGAGGGGCGTGGTCAAGGCTGAAGAATGCGGGCACCACGGAAAACTTTTTTCGTTCTTGTATACGAAGTGTAGGGAAAGTATTGTAATCGTCCAAATATTCGATGTCGAGATTTTGATGAATCTCGACATTTTAGACCTCCCTGAGTCTGAAAATACCATTTTTGGAATTATGTCTGTCAGTTTGTGTGTGTTTATGTATACCCGGTAATTTGAGTAGGCTACGCTTTGCATATTGTAATCTTTTTAGTTAGCCAATAAAAGGTATCATTTTGCTTGGCTTCTCACTACTTAGGTCAACTAAATTTCGCATACAAGTATTAGGTACAAAACGTAGATTTATATCAACTTTTGCGCTATTTCCGCTAACCGGAAGTTCTACTTTGATTTGTTGTTGATGGTTCTTTAATATACTGTACATAATATAAAAATATAATCATTGTCTTGCGGTTTACTCCTCAAATATCCATCCCCATATCTGAGTATACGGGGAGGTGCGGTCAGGGGAGGCAGGTGAGGCTCGAAAAGTAAAAAAAAAAAACTTAATAATGATAACATAAAATAAATGTGTCCACTGGTCTGTGCTATACATTTGTTTTCTGTATAATTCCAATGACTTTGATCATTTTTATAGTCAAAATTGCTGAATTTGTGCATTTTCTGTTCAAATACGTCGAGAAACGCGATGTGCGGCAGCGACAACCTCCCCTCGTACTGCGCTCTCCTCACTCATGGGGTTGATGCCTGCTGCTGTCTTTCTGTATGTCACCAATACAGACACGTTTGCAGACACGTTTATTATACACCCTGACTTTCCACAGTCTGGCTAATATCTTTAATGAATGTGTGTGACATATTTAGTCTTGCTGATCGGACATAAAACCGCAGTGAAAAGGCACAAAGCAAGTGAGGTAGTAGACAGTACCGTGCCATCCTGAAGGGGGCGCATGTGAGCCCAACAGGTTCTCGTGGCTGCTGTTCTTCTACACAGAGACGCCAATAAGTTAGCGATATCAGAAAGTCAAGTGCACTGTAGCGCCAGCGGCCCCTTTATTTTTATTATTTTGTTCCGGCTGACTGCCAAAATGGAAGATTTAAGATTTTTAAAACTAAAGGAAAATAAGGAGGACTTTTACAAGAAAGTGACGGAGATTTTCGTGGAGTAGGAGATTTAAGATTTTAAAAACTAAAGGAAAATAAGGAGGACTTTTACAAGAACGTGACGGAGATTTTCGTGGAGTAGGATAGGCGCATGGGCTTCATTTATAAATAAAGGTAAGACCATAAACAGTTTTCAATTTAATCAAAAAACGGGATCAGACTAAGAAAAAAACAATCCAATGTTTAAAAATTAAACGTTGACCTTAAATAAATTATTCTTTTGTTTTTCTTGTTATCCTTTTGTTGAACAGTCAGTATTAAACTTGATTAAAGTATCAGAATTAAAAGCTTTTACAAACAACTAAACATTTCAATTAAGGTCAAAATTGAAATCCGTTTTTTTTGTACACCACTCTGTACTTTCATTTGTATTGAATGAGTTTGAATTGTGGAATCGCAACATCAAATTTAGAACACATGGAGGGAGAGGAGCAAATGCGCTGTCTCCGCTCTCTCGCTCTCTCGCCACTATAAACGTCACGTTCCTTAATAGCCACATATGCGCCTTACCTGTGTGTGAGTAAAGAATGAAGATGAGATATGAAACATAACCAGCAGTCAATGTGCATGCTGGCTGCCAACTGAATAGTGAATATGCGACTCTTTGGGGTTCACATATTTTTTAAATCTGACTCTGAAGGAGTCAGCACCTCACCAGCCATGAACCTCACCGCACGTCACTGGACGAGAAAGTCGCGGGGAGACCACTTCCAATTTTTTAATATAATAAAGAGACAAAGAAAGTGCCAATGCCAGAGCTTCTGTTAGAAGAAGGCGGGCACAACAGAAAGGGGGCATGACAAGCGTGATATGAACTACAGAGTGAGTAATGGTGACATCATTAATAAACTCAAAGAAAACATTTTTAACTTTGTTCTTTTATCACCGTGGATTTGCATTTTTTTCCCTAATAACAAAGGCCGTGCTAATTAAAATATGGAACTGAAGTCCGTAAACAGCAAAGAGTCTCCTGAAATAATTGTGTTACATCCTTCCTAATGAGAATATAAAGTCACCAGCCTCAGGTGACAGCGTGTGACAAGGTGCGTAAGGATTGACTCTGTAAATTGTGTCGGGTTGAATATGGGTCAAATAAAAAACAAATAAATAAAAAGAGTTTAACTATGAAAGGCACTGTAGGAAATTCAGAAAGACGAGATATGGATGGAGAGGCATGCCAGCCAGGCTGGTCGCTGGTGTTTTTCCCAGCCCAGAGGCTATAATGGAATGGGGGCTGCTTCCTGGGGGGCCATATATACCCCCTATACACAGGGTGGCAGCATCCGTCTGGTGGAACTCCCATTTGTACACCCACAGGGCATATCGGTAGCTGTAGCCCTAAGGGGCAGCCCTGTCGGGGTATTTGGGTACCATCAGGGGCAGCTGTAATGTAACACTAATGCTACTTTGGGGTTTTTTTTCCGCCTGACCTGGAAGTCCCTCCAGTTGAAGTCGATGTGCAGTGCTGTGGCACCACAAGTACTCCTGGGTCCCAGGGCCGTGTCACCAGCATCGTAGGCCCCCAGGCAAGGTAGTTCGCTAGGCCCCCTATTCTGATAGCAAAACAGAAACATAAATAGGCATCAGAGACATTGTGGATCCCTATGCTCCTGGCACCCCCGGCCAGTGCCCATTGTGTCCATACATTAAGCCAGCCCTGGACTAGGACCCGACATTAAAGAAGCCCACACCTCTGTATCAGAAAGTCCTAGCTGAGAGGCGGTGGGCAACACTCAGAGATGAGGAGTAGAAGGAGACGTTGGTACATATTTTGAATATTACACGGTGCTGTGCCGGACCACCTTTACCCACCTGAAGGGCCTTTTGTAAAATGAATAAGTCTTTATTTAACTTTGTGATTGGCTGATTTGTGGCTGGTGTTTGGGACTAATGGGGGCGCCCCCTAGTGGGCTACAATGTGTGTTGGTCTAATTCCATTAGAGCAAAGTGCTTGGGACTGAAAAAAAACGATTTTTAATAACAGGGGGTTTGTTATAATGGAATTTGTACATAGGGTGTTCTTTCAGCATGTTCAAAACTTGATGCCAACATTGTTTTCTTTTTGCCAGCCTCACTGGCAGCGAGAAGTTCCAGTTCTGTGTGAGTGCCAATCCACCTAATCTTTACCCAGCAGAAACCCACGCAGATGTGGGGAGAACCATGCAGACTCCCCGGTGGGACTTGAACCCTGGTGAGCAGGTCTACTACTGTGCCACCCCTTCCCAGCACGTCCCCAAAAATGACACATATTATGCTCAACTTCTATTCTTATATTAAATTTCTGGCAATGGAAGCTGCAAGAAAATGGAGTAGCGAGTTTGGTAGCTGCAAGCCCCCCAAACCCCCCCACCACCACCCCACCGCCAGCACTTTCCACCACCAGGCAGCCAGTGCAATAAGGATTTCTTCCATTCTAAAATGCCCAAACAAGCGAGATGCCAAGCGGCATAAGTAACAGCTGTGTGGATCAATGATTACCATGTCAGTTCTGATGCCTGCAGCCCACCTGAAGATCTCATGAGACACAGCGGAGAGCCCGTCCCGATGGCATGCGAGGTTACACATCATCACGATGCAGGTGTTATGTAGGTAGAAGGTTTTCTCGTTTCATTAAACACTGAGTCATTTCCACAGTACCGAGCATCCCGGACTACCTGAGATTGCTTCCTAAATGCCGCTCTGGATGAAGGGCTTCTGGATGACAGTTTCATATTCATCAAGTTGTGTGTTTTTTCCTTCTCTTTCTTTCCTCTTAGATGGTCTGATAATCGGGTTCAAAAGTGCTTTGCTAGTCTACTAAAGAAAAGCTGATTTCTCGGCCCCCAGCTCTAACCTGATGACATCCAGTGCCGTAAGAAGAAGCGCACACTGCATGCCACGCTGATCAACGTGCCCACTGTGGCTCTACAACATGTCATCTGACCTCACCCTGCTCCATCTCTCCTCTGCCTTCCAGAGGGTCAACCACCAGACCTTCCATTCCACCCTCTCTGACCTTTGGCATCACAGGGACTGATCCTCAGGTGATTTGTTCTGGAAAAGTTGGAGGAACACGACAAAGGGTTTGAGGTGTTGACTTGGCTCCCCAATACCCCAGATCTCAAACTGTAGGATGTGCTGGAAAAAGAAGGCCAATCCATGGAGGCCCCACCTCACGATTTACAGGACTTTAAGGATATGCTGGTGGTGCCAAACACCACAGGACACTCTGAGTGGTCTCATTGAGTTCACATCTTGCTCTTTTGATGTCAGTGATGCTTGAAACTGCCTTTAAAGAGGAAGCTTTATGTAAAACACAGGTCTACAAGTGGCTTTCGCGTTTCAAACGAGGAGAAATGTCACTTGAAGACCAACCAAGATCTGGCTGACCTTCCATAATTAGGAATGACGAAAATCTTGAAAACATTTGCAATGCAATTTATGAAGAGATTTCTGAATTGACTTGTGTGTCTTGGAGTTCTCAACACCTTCCCTACTCTCCTTGACCTTTGCTCTGTGCGACTTTTTTTTGTTCCCACACATGAAAAAAGAACTCAAAGCAAAGTATTTTTGTACCATGGACGAAGTCGAAGAAAAATCACTATAGGTGACAACATTCATCTTCAGAAATTCCAAAAATAGGAAAACCGTTGGGACGAGTGCATTCATTCACATGGAGAGGATGTTGAAGGAGACTAAAGTTTCAGGAAGTAAAAATTATTAAAACAATTTTTTTTTTCAATTCCGCTTATTTTTGGGTACCCCCTCATATGTACAGTATGTATGTATGTGTGTGTTAATCGTAAGGTGCGACTGTAGACCAACTCAGTAATGAACCTGATGAGTACACTTATCCATGACAAAAACAGGTAAAGGGTAAGAAGAGGGAAATATCACAATAACACATCCACCATTCTCCATCCCCTTATCTCATACGTATTTTATAAAGTGCTCTGCGTCAGAACTGAAAATAAAAGATGCCACCAAAAAAGAAGTGCTTCAAAATGGCTGCCACTAGATGTTACATTGTTTCTATAAAATACATAGCAGCAGTTTTCGCCAAGGAGGTTGAGGTACCTGCAGTGCACATTTTCAAGATGTACACACTGTTGTGGGGTACAAAATCTGTACATTTTGGATTCTATTTCTATTATATTTTGTTCAAGACAAGACAACAGATGAACTACATTCTGGACAAATTAAAGCATATGCTCTTCCCAGTTATATCTCACTTTTAAAACAGCTGTTCCAACAAAGAAAGGAAGACATGCTGGTGGCTCAAATTCTTTATAACTTGAGAAAGGATGGACATCGAATTATTTTATAACCAGGGAAAGGAAGACCTGCCGACACCTCAGGGAACATCAAAAAAGTTTTATTGTTTGGGAACCCGGGCAGCAAATTTATTCATCATATTGACAGCCAGCCAATCAAAATATCTAACAATCACATCTTGCAAAACCATCCAATAGAACTTTAGAATAAATATGCCTCGTCTGAGGAGCGAGAGAGGAAGGAGGGAGGAAGAAGAAGGGACAAAAACGTCACTGGTCGTCAGAAAAGCATCTCATGAACAACTACGAGTGCTCGATCACAAGCCACCTGCAACATTCACCCGTGTCATCTTTACTTTTTCGTAAGCTTTTTTCTAAAGACTACATATATCCAAACTTTTCTATCAGTCCTATTTTCTATTATTCTTTGATCTACTGGTATTATTATTCCTGTAATAAATACCATGCTGCTTTTAACTTTCTATGCTTTGTCTTCATGTCTAGAGTGATTGAAGTAATAAGTTAGATTTTTTGAGCACCTGGTGCAGCCGGAGGTTTGCCGTACGCTCTGTGCTGTGAGGTTTATTAAGGCTGAGGGTGAGAGCTCCACCCAATAGTAGGGAACAGGATGTAAAGTAAGGCACTGTGGGCTGATAAATGGCCGATAGTCAAGAGTGCTGAGCCTTTGTATGTTTAAATGTATTCTTGTAGACCAAAAGTAATATTTAGGTCTGAGATATCATTAAAACATTGTATGTTGTTCGTGCCGATAATAAGTCTCTTGAGGTGCCAGAAGAGTGACAGGCTGTGTTATTTATAAGGCACTTGTGTGGTTTAAAGTGCTACAGGTTAACCAACTGTGTGTGTCATTCATAGGGCTCTGTTGTTGTGAGGGTATGTGTGTATGCGTATAGCTACAGTATGTATGTATATCATATGATAATCTTAAAGTGCAACAGAAGACCAACCCGATAACAAACTTGATGAGTACACTTACCCTTGAGGAAAAACAGGTAGATGGTAAGTAGAGGGAAATACCACGATAATACACACACTGTTATCACTGTTATGATAATTTAAAGGTGGAAAAGGTATGCCTCGCAGTTCCACCAGCAACACCAACAGAGTTAGCATAACCCAGCATTAAAAGACACAAATGCACCAAACTGTACCTTTGGATATTGCTGGACGGGAATGAGGACTCGCTCCGATAATTTGATATTCTTATTGCTGATGACATCCAGGTATTTCTTTTCCGCATCCTCAGGTTTTTCTTCCTCTCCTTCGTACTTTTCAATTTCTGAAAAACAAAACGAAGTTAAAAGCGTTATGATAACGTTGAGGTGCTTTGCAATGTCCTTAAGACGACAAGGTGCCACTGCTCTGCCATTAAGTGTGACTGTAAATGAGTGACACAAATGAGCACGGGTCATGGCAAGAACTGATGGAGCTCACACCAAGCTGCTATGACAATTGAAGGAAATAAATAGGACCCCACAAACGTTAGCACATTCAAGTAAGAGTTTCACTGCACCCTGTACATGATGGTCGTATAAACTTATAAAAGGTCACAAGATGCTGAGAAACAGACCAGGACTGAGATTCGTAAATAATGGGTTGCGACCCAACATGCAGTCACGTGCTGCCATGGGTGGGTCACATGTCACCATTGTATTGAATGTGAATTGGTCACATATGGTTTGGTTTGTGAAGTGGGTCATGGTGGGTTGGTGCAGGTTGATTAAGCAATCCATGTTGCTCTGATGATTTTTCTCGATCCTCCCAATTCCCCTGCTTTGACAATCAGCAGCGGTCCTCCAAGGGAGAAATTCTGACAATCATCAGGGCATTTAACAACGGAATGGGACCCTAAGTTGGGCAAGATTGGGTTGCGACAAACAAACATTTAAGAAACCCCCGACTAAGGGGATAAGAGGCTTGTCAGGCACGGGGGTCTCTTAATGTTTATTTTGATCAAACCAATGAACCATTAGGGAGGTAGCGAGTGTTGTAATGTGGGTATCAATATATGTTGTAGGTGGCATACAGGATGGATGGGCATCTTGTCCAGGAAGGGGGATGGTTCCTTACCTTGGTGGGAGCCTTCTAGCAGGTGTCACACACGTGCCCATAGGAGGCAGCTCGAGGGCTTAAATAATAGTAGTATCATGCCAGACCAGGGGGTGGCAAACTGCACTAAATTACTCTCTCTGTCCTCTGCAGACTATCCTCAGGAAATCCCACTAGGTACCGGTGCCATTGATGACATCACTTTCAGTACCGGTGTCATTGATGATGTCACTTCCGGTATCGGTGCCCCGGCTGATGTCACGTCTGGGCTCGAAGACGCCACTTCCGGTCCCGGTCCAGGTGACGTCACTTCCGGTCATGGCCTTTAAAGCCACTATTTTACCAAACTCAAATCAATTCTGTTTTGGACATTGTACCATTCACAACTCTCAGAAACATGTCCATTTTGCAGCCAGGGATATTATACGGGTGGCTGCTCCAAACCTTTGATGTTTCCTGTGTCTTATTGTGACACAGGCAAACGAGTAACCTGGCCAGGGGAGAGAAAGGTTCCAGAAGGGATTGATGAATAGACCACCAAAGGAAGAAAATGTCGCTGGGGACTCTTTATTCCCCCGGGACGCTCTGGCTATCGATACCCAGCAGGGAACCAGTAGGGCATGCTGGGAGATGTAGTTTGGCAATACAGCCCAGCTGGGGTCTGTGGGTGCTGCAGGGAGATGCGCTACCCAATATATGGCCTTCCATTGGGCATCAGCCCTGGCACCGGAAGTACTCTGCAATCAAAGGGGCCGCACTCCCTTATCGAGGCAAGTCGGAGCTGGGAGGACGGAAAGCGACACTTAACTGGAGGAGGCTGGTCTGGTGGGGAGAGGAATCGAGAGGTGATTGGAGGAGACGGAGAACCTGTGCTTGTGTTTTTGTCAGTTTTGGAGGTATTGTGCATAATAAACACACCTTTATTTGAACCAAAGACTGTGATTGTGTGATCGTGTTTGGGGCTCGCTGATGGCCCTGTCCCATCACAGTGTTTGAATATGTTAGTTAATAAAGCAAAGCAGAAAACTGAGTGGCACGGTGGTAGTGCCTACACCTCGGAGTAGGGAGACTGTTGTGTACATGCTGGCTGATCCCTGTGTGGCGTTTGCATGTTCTACCCGTGTCCTCATAGGTGCTCTCGTTTTCTTCTCATAATCCAATGGTATGCAGGTTAGGTGAACTGGCACTGCTACGGCGAATCCTGACCCCTTCACTTTATTGTGTTGTGGAATTCATTTGAAAAAGATACACTTGCCACTTTAGTTCATCCAGCTACTCTCAACATCCCATAATGACAAAGTGAAAACATGTTTAAAGAATGGGGATTGCAAATTAAAAACCAAAAACTGAAATCAAGGGGAGGCCCTCAAGCGCCAGCTATAAACTGAACAGTTCAGGATGCACGTGCACACACATACAGCCAAAGGTAAAGAGCAGGGGTCCTCAACTCTGGTCCTGGAGGGCCGCAGTGGCTGCAGGTTTTCATTCTCACCCTTTTCTTAATTAGTGACCTGTTCGTGCTGCTAATTAACTCCTTTAATTGACTTTGATGTTTAAGATTTCTTCATCATTTTTCTCAAACACTTCATTTCTTTCCTTAAATGGCACCCAAACAGAAATGAAATGTTAGAAGACCACCTAAGTCAGGGCCTGAAACTCCAACCAGGTGGTTCTTTAGGCGCCGAGTCTTAGTAATTCAACTTGTTCTTTAATTCCATGGCTTGTTGCTGCTCTCATTGTGCAATAGCAGAATTTCTGAATTTTTTGATTTTCTCTTTTCTACAAGCTCTGCTAAAATGTTTTGGGGGTCCTTAGCAAATCAACATTCCTAAGACCTTCATCTTTCTTTATTTTCAGATATTAGCAGCAAAAACAGGTCACTAATTAAGAAAAGGGTGAGAATGAAAACCTGCAGCCACTGCGGCCCTCCAGGACTGGAGTTGGGGGACCCTCCCTGGTATAGAGGACACTGCAGGGCCAATGAGTTCAGCTGCTCTGCTAGAAACAAAATATGAAGACAATTTCACAAACTACAACAAGCAGGGTTTTAATGGGCAAGCAGTTACTTTGAGTACGTGACAGAAAATTGAAAAAGAAAAGACAAAGCTGAGGGTTGTTCTAAGCATTTAAGCAATAAGGAAAACACAATACAATTTATTTTTGTGTAGCCCAAAATCACACAAGGGGTGCCACAATGGGCTTTAGCAGACCCAAGCCAGCTTTGACTCTTTCAAAACTCCTTGCGAAAGGCAGTTCAAAAATAGACCCCTTTCCTGGTAGGTTGGGGCATGCAGTGGGTGTCAAAAGCTAAGGGGGGGTCAATACAATACACAGAAGAGAACACAAGTCATCGTCAATACAATATAATAGTGAAATAAAAATATTACAAGTACAGAGTAGAATTCAACAGTAGGTTATATCATATAAGAGGAATTGTAAACCTCGGCCATAAAGCTGCCTCCCCCTATTGGCCATTCCACAGCTGGGCCAGCCAATCCGATGAAAGGACCCCTCTAACCCAACGATTCCTGAATGAATGATGAATAAGGGTGGGGCCGGCCCTCAGTACAGAAACGCCTCCATGAGAGACGCATTAGCAGCGTGACCTGAAATGGCAGATCCAGGGAAACAAGACCACCTTTAATGGTTAGAAGGAATTGTTGTTGCCAAGCAGGCATCCATCAATCATGCAAATATTCACAATCAACATGTGGACCAACACCTCGGGGCCCAGTTTTCATTTTATTACTGCAAATGGGATTTTTTTTTTGTTTTTGTTTTGTTTGGTTTAATAAAAAGAAGAAAATGAAATCACTTGTGGCAATTTCCATTAGCACGGTGAGCGCACAGGCTAGTAACCCAGCGTGCCCTCACATATGCATTATGTATGTAATTGTTTGCTCGTTTTCTCTATCACACAGGAAGACTGATCGTTTGTTTCTTTTTTTTTTTTTTTTTAATTTTAACTGGTGGCAGCGGTGTGATTACTCTGTTTACTCTGACAATGTAAGAACTTCCTCCTTTTAACCATCATACAAGCTTCCACCCAACCTGATTCAGCTGCCTGGCTGTACACACGGAGTCTAAAACGCACACTTCCAATAAATACACACAGCATTCATTAGCAGTGTGCCGGTAGACACATTGGTTTTTTTTTGCTTCCCTGGCTTATATCAAGTCATAGACTTTCGCTGAAGACCAAGTGTAATAAGTTTATATGTTTAATAGCGAATCGAATCGGGCTACAAATTCTACATTTGTGAAATCCATACTTGCTCTGCAAAGAATTATTTGTTTTTTTAAGTCCTTGAAATGATTCTGTTATCATGGCACTGATTTGTGCTTAAAATAGACCTTTTCAGCCGTCGTAATGAAGAGCTTCCTGTTTAAACGGGGCTGCGAGACGTGAACTCAGCTCTTCGGCACATCTCATTTGATTTTTTCCGGCAAAGAAATTTTCAAAACAAACCGTATTTTACGACTCTAATCAGAGTCGGAGTAATAATTATGTCGGCGTGGTCATTTTACATCTGAGATTGGCTAAAATTTAAACAATGACCATTGTTAATACCCAGACGTCATTACTCAGAATGCCAATAGATGTCAGAAGGACGGATGCCAAAACCGAACTGCCCAAAGATAGATTTCGACGTACCAAGCAAATGGCGATACGTTCTAAATTACTTATGGTTCCGGAGCTGTGGAAGGGTTTAAGTCAGTCGACGATGTTAGTCCTGGAAAATACGCCCCACCAATGCAACGTTCCAAAAACCAACCGAACTTACTGTTATCTGCTCGAACCAACACCGACTTACTATACTCGGCCGTCCAGCGGCGTCACTGAAGCATTCGAACATTCTTAGCCAATCATGTAATACTGCATCCGCATTTGTCACGTTATGTTCTAACTACAGAGGCAGAGTCCCTTTGCATGGTTCTAACTTGTATTGAGTCGAGGTATTGACGCGAACACCATACATACGGGGTATTGACGACACGAACACCATACATACAGATAGTATCACATTATATATAAGGATATGTCACTGTGCTCTGTACAAAAAAATATTTTATAAACCCACTCACATGTACAGCTAACACAAGGCCAGATTTAGCATATAGGGGCTCATCACTTAGAACTTCTAGGCAAGCATTAGAAGACAAGAAAGGGACAGCTGCGAAAATAGGCATTGTACTATTTCTGTGTGACAGAGTCAACTTGACATTGGACCTTCTTTTCCTTGTTTGGAATGGCATGATTTACCTAAGTGGGGGCCTGCACATGGAGAAAGGGGATAAAACCTTGGAACATTGCCCGGCACACCTTTGAAGCCGACGGACGGATGGGAGATAATGTCATCCGATCCGGAAAATCCTTCTCGCTCAGTGACAAATATGGCAGACTCTACACATGGGCTCGTCATGGCTTCCTTGTCTGTTGTGCCGCGTAAATCGTCATTAAAGAAAGCAAAGTTATTTCTCCTATGTGATTTCTTATCACTGTATCACTAAAAGGGAGGGGTATCACCTTTTAATATTATATCTATATAGTTTTGGGTTACTAAAGACACCACAATTACAAAACGAACGTATTTCCAGGGAGCTAGCGACTCCTAGTGGAAAACACCAAGTTCAAAGTTCTAGCCTCAGTGGCTTGCAAGTAATCGTGAGACACATAGACACAACCCTTAACATTTTATATATATATAAAATATATATATATTGTAACGGAGAGCTGGGATTCTTACCCGGCCGGGATGCCTCCATAACAGAAGGACTGGGGTAAAGAGCTTGGATGAAGTAATACCTCCTCCGGGATGACAGAGGGCAGCCATCCCTGGCTTGTTACAGTGCCACGAAGCAGTGAACCTCAACCCTGCTGGGGCCAGTGACCACCACCAGGAGGCATATGAAGAATGGCTGAGTCCTTCACTGCAGGGCACACCAGGATGTGCAGCCAGAAGGAGACCGTGGGACACCTGGAGCAGCTCCGGGTGCTCTATTAAAGGGGTCAGCTGCCATTACTTGGTGAGCCAGAGTTGGATGAAGCTTTTGAGGAGGAGTGGAGGTGAAGAAGAGAAAATAGAGAGAGAGAGAGAGAGAGAGAAGGATAGTGATTTGGTGCTTGGTGCTATACTGTACTGTCCCACTGTGGGAACTGAGTCAAAAGTGTTTCCCACAGTTGAATAAAAGTGTGTTGTTTGCTGGCCTTGGGCTCAGTGTCTGTTGTGTCCGGGGTTTGGGGAGCGGTACACCCCCTGGCATCCACATATATCTATATACTGTATATACACAGTCATATGAAAAAGTTTAGGACCCCCTCTCAGCCTGCATAATAATTGACTCGCCTTTCAACATAAAGATAACAGTGGTGTGTCTTTCATTTCCTAGGAACATCTGAGCACTGCGGTGTTTTCCGAACAAAGATTTTTAGTGAAGCAGTATTTAGTTTTATGAAATTCAATCAAATGTGAAAAACTGGCTGTGCACAAATGTGGGTCCCCTTGTCATTTTGCTGATTTGAATGCCTGTCACTGCTCAATGCTGATTACTTGTGTTGGATGAGCTCGTTAAGCCTTGAACTTCATAGACAGGAGTGTCCGATCATGAGTGGTAAAAGGTATTTGAGGTGGTCAACTGCAAGTTGTCCTTCCCTTTGACTCTCCTCTGAAGAGTGACAGACAGCATGGGATCCTCAAAGCAACTCTCAAAAGATCTGAAAACAAAGATTGTTGAGTCTCATGGTTTAGGGGAAGGCTACAAAAAGCCATCTCAGAGGTTTAAACTGTCAGTTTCAACTGTAAGGAATGGAATCAGGAAATGGAAGGCCACAGGCACAGTTGCTGTTAAACCCAGAAGGTCTGGAAGGCCAAGAAAAATACAGGAGCGGCATATGAGCAGGATTGTGAGAATGGCTACAGACAACCCACAGATCACCTCCAAAGACCTGCAAGAACATCTCGCTGCAGATGGTGTATCTGTACATCGTTCTACAATTCAGTGCAATTTGCACAAAGAACATCTGTATGGCAGGGTGATGAGAAAGAAGCCCTTTCTGCACTCACGCCACAAACA
>JANRMT010062824.1:4249157-4261082 GCA_026402145.1 Polypterus bichir lapradei | reverse complement strand
ACCGCCTTCATCAGCACAGCACAGTTCAAAAGAGCCGACCGGCCTGTTTTGTGTGAAATGTGATCTCGAGTCATTGGTTTTGTAAATACCGTAACTTTTAATATCGGAATTCAAGGTCTTCACTCCGACGGATCCTATTATTTTAAAGATGAGAAGCGATGCAGCTAAACATTTAAAAGCAAGCGTCCCTATTTTGCTGCAGCCATTATGTTGTTCACACAGTGGATTCCCTGCTGAGGAAATGCAGTGCATCATTTCTTAGAAGTGGGAGACTGAAGCAAGAAAAAGAAGAAGAAGATTCAGAGGTTCTGAGCAATTTGACATCAACGCTAAAGGAGCACCGGACTGAAGGAGGCTGCCAGGCACTGACATCATTAACGTGGAAGCAGTCGGCACTGTCGAGTAAATCAAACGGACAGAGAGAGTGGAAGAATATCAAAAAAATAAATACATTGAGATCAGTGGCGTGCGGTGAGGTTCATGGCTGGTGACTCCTTCAGAGTCAGATTTACAAATATATGAACCCCAAAAGAGTCGCTTATTCACTAATCAATTGACTACCGGTTATGTTTCATATCTCATCAGCATTCTTTACACACACATAGACAGGTAAGGTGCATTATTTAGTTAAGAAAGAACGTTACGTTTATAGCGGCAAGAGAGAGAGAACAGAGACAGCGCATTTGCTCCTCACCCTCCATGTGTTCTAAATTTGCCGTTGAGATTCCAAAATTCATACTCATTCAATCCAAATTAAAGTATAGAGTGGTGTACAAAAAAACGGATTTCAATTTTGACCTTAATTGAAATATTTACTTGTTTTTAAAAGTCTGATGCTTTAATCAATTTTAATACAGACTGTTCACCAAAAGGATAACAAGAAAAACAAAAGAATATTTTATTTAAGGTCAGAATTTAGTTTTTAAATATTGGATTGTGTTTTTCTTAGTCTGATCCCATTTTTTTTTATTAAATTGAAAACCGTTTATGGTCTTATACCTTTATTTGTAAATGTAAAGTCTATGCGCCTATCCTTCTCCATGAAAATCTCCATCATTTCTTGTAAAAGTCCTTATTTCCCTTTAGTTTTAAAAATCTTAATCTTCCATTTTGGCAGTCAGTCGGAATAAAAAATAAAAATAAATGGACCGCTGCAGTACACTTGACTTTCTAATGTCGCTAACTTTATTGGCACCTCTGAGTAGAAGAACAGCAGCAACGAGCACCGGTTGGGCTCACAGGCGTCCCCTTCAGATCGGCACAGTACTGTCTGCCTCACCTCGTGCCTTTTCACAACGGTTTTATGTCCGATCAGTGAGACTAAATATGTCACGCACATTCATTAAAGACACTAGCCAGACTATGGAAAGTCAGGGTGTATAATAAACGTGTCTGCACACACATTATATTGGCGACATACAGAGAGACAGCGACCGGCACGCGCAACCCTGTGTGTGAGGGAGAGCACAGTCCGAGGGGAGGTGAGGCTCGTCGCTGCTGCAACTCGCGTTTCTTTCTTATATTTGAAGAATACTCCAATTCAACGATTTTGACTATAAAAATGATCACAATTATTGGAATCATACAGAAAACAAATTTATAGCACAGACCAGTCGACACATTTACTTTATGTTATCATTATTAGTTTCTTTACTTTTCATGATGACAGGTGAGGCTTCCCCTGACCGCACGCAGCTGATTGAGATGTGCGTCTATGAACATGAAAGACAAGTGTATGTGTGTGTGTGGGTGTGTGTGTGCCCTCGCTTGGGTGGACAGCAATGACAGTCTAGAAGAAATTACAGAGCCCACCATAATGATTGAATCTGAGAGATGCGCAGCGGGCTGAGGGGAGGGGGAAGTGGGCGGCATCCTCCTCACTCACGTGCCAGCCTCCATTCGAGTTGGTGTACATCTCATCAACTGGTGGAGTGCATCGTGCCTCTGCTTAGCTAGCGATACCTGTTTGATCAGCAGACATTATCATCTACAGATTGTTAAGGAGTAACGTTTGACGTTTTTGAGAGACAGATCAGAGCTACATGTATTTCAGAGTGTACCAGCTGATTTGCAGAGATATCACGGGCATGTGCTTTTCTCCCCATGCGGAGGATGCTCTCCTGTCAGAGCTGAACACGATCAGATACGGTGCCCACGTTTGACGCGTACCTACCTTTTGATTGGCCAGAATACATGTTTTTGTTGATTTTTAAAGTTTGTCCTGTTTCACTACTACGTGGGTGGAGCCGTGGGGGACAACTAGTTTAGAATATTCAGGAATCATCAGCCAAAAATGTATCTGTGGATTTCTGCAAGTAGTGAGAAGTCAAGCAAAATTTTATTGGCCAATTAAAAATCTTACAACACGCAAGCTTTCGAGGTAATTCAGGCCCCTTCTTTAGGCAGGATGTAATCAGGGATAACTGTTTGTTGTAAACACTAGAGGGCGCCACTGAGCCCCAAACCACAGTCACATTTAGTTATTTGGCTGACACCCTCATCCAAGGCGACTTACGCCATTTATGATACACTTGGTTCCATTACTTTTGGTTTTCCAATTGGTGCGCAGGCAGGTTGAGTGATTTGCTCATCATCACACATTGGTGTCAGTAGTGGGATTTGAACACACAACCTCAGGGTTTGAAGCCCAAAGCCTTTACCACCACACTACACTACCTGCCTGACAGCAATACTCAACACAATTCCAGGTTCAAATTCATATTTTTTATTGAACCTCATACAATGAATAGCAAAATCAGCCATCCGCAAATCTTCCTTCCTTCTCCAGAAGAGTGTTGCCCAAGGCCACCCAACTCAGACTCAGTGTAAGAGAGGCAGCCTGCTTTTCTCTTTTCAACTAGACCTGAGAATTGCTTCCAGTCTCCTGTCCGGGACATCCAGAGTATTTCAGGGTTGTGCAGAAACCAGGGCAGCCCACACAGCAGAGCCCTCTGGTGGTCCCCAAAGTTCAACTCCAACTCCAATGCCACTCTGCGGTTGTCCTAATTGGGTTTAGCTTTGAGGGACACTGCCACCTGTTGTGTGGGGGAATGAACTGCTCCTGGTGAGCCCGCTCACCTGCTCTTTTCAATATGGCCTCCTGGCAGGGCAGGAATCCTTCTTTTTTCCCAGCCAGGATGCCTATCCTTCCTCGCTGGCACCTACAGTGTCTATGAGCAAATTATTAAGTATTAAATTATGAAGGGAATTAGTCCAGTGGATCGAGACTTTGAATTTAAAATGAGTTCATCAAGAACACGGGGACACAGTTGAAACTTGTTAAGGGGAAATTCTGTACAATCATTAGGGAGTTTTTCTTTACACAAAGAACGCTAGACAGTTGGAATAAGTGACCAAGTAGTGTGGTGGGTAGGAGGACTTTAGGGACTTTCAGAACTCGACTTGATGTTATTTTAGAAGAATGAAGTGGAGAGGACTGGCAAGCTTTGTTGGGCTGAACGGCCTTTCCTCATCCGGATTGCTCTTACGTTAACAAGTATCTGTAAGTACGTGCGGTAGGTTGGAAAACGCTGACAGTCAGGGTAGAAAATGAAATGCTGCCGCATGAGTAAGAGTGCCGGGTTCGAGTAACTGCCCAGCCCCTGTCTATTCTACCCACAACTACATGGGTTGTCTCCTGGGACTCTGGGTCTTGTGATTTGCTCTGTCTGGGTGAGTTTGAGAGATAATGGACTGGCATCCCACCTAGGAATTACTTGATGACTTGTACCTGATGCCTCCTTGCTACCCCTTACTAAGGACATTAATAAAATGCATTTTTTTAATTTATATTTAGCTTTTGGACAACTGCTGTCCCTTGAAACTCTGTCCCCTGGATATGCCCCTTTGTTCTGTTACACTTGGGCACATGGGAGGCAGTTGAAGGGCTTAACTGATTGTATTTCTATGCAAGGCCAGTGGGTGGCAATGTTTACTGACTCTCTTTCTCTCTCTTTCTTTCTCGCTCTCTGTCTCTCTCTTTCTTTTTCTCTCTCTCTCTCTCTCTCTTTCTCTTCCCTGTTTTCCAGACCCACCAAAGAAGGATCAGCTTGACATCACTTCCTGTCTCTTCTCAATAAAAATCGTCCTGTTCTCAATGATTAGTCAGTTCTGTTTGGACTCAGTCCCTAGTGACGACTCAGTGCTTCAATTACTGCATAGCTGATTTATGCCAAGGGGTGGCTCCCCTAAACCTTTTTTCTGTCTCTTTTCTCTCTTTCACAGTCCCTGCTCCCATTCAGTGAGTGATCGCACGCTCCACTCCATATTTTGATTTCGCCTCCAGGCATCTCTTCACTTACCCCACTTCATTTCACTCTCTATGGACAAGCTGTATTCACTTGGGATGCCTGCCCGGTGTTCTAGAAATAACACTTTAGATTAGGTTAGGTTAGGGAAAATACAGAGTTCCCATGAGCTCCATCCACATGGCTGCAGTTTTGAGCTGTTTGCTTAGCCCAGAGGAATGAAAAATCAAAAATGAGTTCTCCTTAATATCTTTTTGGTTTCCCCTTGATAATAATGAGATCAGAAAGAAATAAAACAGAGACATTGTCTTTGGTCTCCTGCTTCTCTGATTGTTCTCCTGAGGAAAAAAAAATACTCCAGAATTCTCACGGGTCCTTTGAGTTTCAGTGGAGATCTCAGCGGAGTCACACAGTGGGCTCAGATCTCCCAGGTAGTGTCAGGTCAGGTTGGGGAGCCTGCACTGGTACAGCGCATTGCTGCACCCACTACACGATGAAACAGCTTGGGATCCCGGTTGGCAGCCCCCTCAGGCAGACACGCGGTCCAGTCCCACCCTCCGGAAATGACCTTCTATCTGCCGCAGTCAGGTGTTATGTGGGTGTCCCCTTGGCCTGGTCCAGTTGCTCAGGTCCTCAACAATGAGGGTCCTGTGAGCCAGATCACCCTCAGGGAATTTTAGTATCATAACTGACGCTCCTTCACAATGCAGGTCATGTGCCTCATTCAGGACTCCATGAGCAACACAAAGTCAAACCAAGGGACCCAAGGATTCTCTGAAGAGACTCAGTATCAAAGGAGTCCAGTCTTCATCTCAGGACACTGGATAGCGTCCATGTCTTCATGTTCTTTACACAAAGAACGATAGACACTTGGAATAAGTTACCAAGTAGTGCGCTGAACAGTAAGACTTTAGGGACTTTCAAAACTCGACTTAATGTTTTTTTTGGAAGAAAAAAGTGGACAGGACTGGCGAGCTTTGTTGGGCTGAATGGCCTGTTCTTGTCAGGAGGACAAGGTTGCCTGGGAGGAGTGGTGGAGGAAGAAGAGTGTCACTGCTGAGGTAAGTAAATCTCTTGTAAAGGTGTATTGAATTTTTTTTGTTTTTACAGTTTTAAAACATTTGCTGTGTGTGCTCGGTAATATTTGGTGAAATGAATGGACGGTAGTAATAAAACACTTTACTGCGATAACAAAGCTGTAGTTCCTTCTTCTTTCGACTGCTCCCGTTAGGAGGCGCCACAGTGGATCATCTCTTTCCACATTTTCCTGTCCTTGTCATTTTGCTCTGTCACCCCTATCACCTGCATGTCCTCTCTCACCACATCCATAAACCTTCTCTTAGGCCTTCCTCTGTTCCCCTTGCCTGACAGCTCTATCCTTAGCACCCTTCTCCCAATATACCCAGTATCTCTCATCTGCACATGTCCAAACCAACACAATCTCGCCTCTCTGACGCTGAGCTGACCATCTAATGTCCTCATTTCTAATCCCGTCCATCCTCGTCACACCCAATGCAAATCTTTAACTCTGCCACCTCCAGCTCTGTCTCCTGCTTTGTAGTCAGTGCCACCGTCTCCAGCCCATATAACACAGCTGGTCTCACTACCGTCCTGTAGTCCCTGCTTTTGAATAATACTAATAGTTGCTCTAATTTATATTGCTGTGCTCCAATTAAATCAGGACTCAATTAGGCAGGAAGTGTGGCGTAGCGGTTGAGACTTTGGTTATGGTTATGAGTTCAAATCCCACTACTGACACCATTTGACCACGAGAACGTCCCTTCAGTCACCTGTGCTCCAACTAGAATAACAAAAGAAACGTAACGAATTGTATCTCAGATGGTATAAGTCACCTGGAGGAAGGCATCAGTCCCACGAGGAGAAAAAATATGAAGTTTTCAAAGAGATTAAAGCAAGACCAGAAAGATCTCACAAGATAGGCCGTGCCTTTTTCACTCCAAATTCTCAGTTTTGACATCTGTTACCTCAGTTGTGTCTCGTGTCTCCTATTTGCCTAACATCTGTGACAAAATCGATTCTTAAAGGAAACATCAATGAGAATCTCTTTTAAGTTTCATGAGCCATCGAATATCAACCTTTGAGAAGTACAGTTTTACTATTGGAGGGTCCCATGGGGGCTCAGAAAGGCGCAGATCATTGACACTAGTTTTTTTTTTTTTGGAGATTCTTTATACCAAGGTACCCTCAAAACTAAAATCTGTCGTAAAATGTTGTTTAGCTGTGATCTCCTGTTCCTCTCTACCTAATTCCTCTCCTTACTTTGTGGGATTAACGGCAGCCTTAGGCTAGGGGTCTCCTTGGATAACCTTAGGCTTGGCGGTAAGGGTAGGCCCAGGCTTTCCGGCCCTTATGCTCTCCCTTGGTTTCCCTGTTGTCTCATTCCATGGACCACATCTGGGTACAGATACCAGGAAGGGTCCCTCAGAGTGGTTGGCTTATTTGCTCTCATTCTCCAGTCTCCCCTTTGGCCTTGTGGGCTTTGAGATTGGGGTAGGATCCAGAACTTGTGGTGGTTGACCCTCGTCACCCAGGCTCCCCGACACTGTAGGGCTTATTAGCTTGGGTGTGTGTCTGGGGAAGTAGCTTACCTCCAAGCTCAGAGAGCTCCCTCTCCAATGGCCGTGCTATTTGTAGTCTGTTCTGGGGCGTCTATGTGGGTCATTTCTGGGTACAGATAGTGGATAGGGCTCTTAGAAGTATCAGCTTTGTTGGGTTAGGGTTAAGGGTTAGGGTTAGTGGAGGATGCTCCCAAAATGGGAATGTACAGGCAAACAGATTCAACTATTACAATTTAATCTTATGTGGCGGACAGCCGGGACACCCCTTCAGTATATGTCCCGGGGGAGCAAGCATGGGAGACCCAATACCTCCCCCTGGATGCTAGATGGCAGCCTCCCTGGGTTGCAGCGGTGCCTCGGACTCCCACGGGGCTTCATGGGAGTTGGAGTTTGGTGCAGTCCTGTTCAGTTCCGCAGGCGCCACCAGGGGGTGATGCAGCAGGAACCGATGAGGCCCTTGTAGGCAGTATTTTCACCACACCCGGAAGTGCAGCCGGGACTCGGCAATCAAGCTCCTGGAGCACTTCCGGGTGCTTAATAAAAGGAGCCAGCAGCCACCACTCGGGAGCCTGAGTCGGGAGGAGGAGGACAAGGTTGCCTGGGAGGAGTGGTGGAGGAAGAAGAGTGTGGTGTGCTTTATTTTGATTTATTTGGTGTGTTGGGGCTGTGTTAGAGCCGAGGGACACCGGGAAGACGTGGACCTCAGCTGAAGAAAATAAAATCTTATTGGTTGATTTTAACGTGCCTCCGTTGTGAGTCTGTGTGGGGTCGGGCGCATATATAGCGCCTTTAACACTTATCAATTGTAGATACAGCCTAAGAAATCTCTAATTAAATAAATTTACTCTATATATATATATAGAAAATCCTAAGCCTAAAAGTGCAACAATTTTATGTGATGTTTTTATGTCACTGGCTTATTTTAAAACCTACATATATATGTTTGTTATCATTCTTTTCAGAATTTATCGAGCTTTAATGTGATGGTGTTCGATTTTCAGATTCTTATTCCGTTTTTAAATTATAAACTAAAAAATATCAAGAACTCACGTCCCGCGAGACGAGACTTTGTGCCAAAAGATTTAAGCACACCTGGGGCTGGAAATAAAAGACAAAGCTGCTGTATACGCTTTAAAATGTTTGAAGCGCCACATGAGATGGAGTTCACACGGCACGGCAGCAGCAGCTGATGGAGCAAAGAGGAGGTAAAAAAACTGTATTTGTTTCCCATTGTATCACCGTTTAAGAGGGGGTTTCAGAGGAGCGACCGCGTCTCCTTGGGGTGTGTAGCGCACGCCGGGGAGGGTTGGAGAGTGAAGCGAGCAGGGGGCAAACCCCCTAGTAAATAAATATAATTTATAATATAGTGTTTAATAATATTTCTAAAAGACATCCATAAGCCCTAATAAAAATCATATAAGATATCTAGAAACAATAGGGATTCTAATTAGGATATCCACCCATCCATCCATTCCACATCAAGAGGAGTCACATACAATACAATAGAATTTATTTTTGTGTATCCCAAAATCACACAAGAAGTGCCGCAGTGGGCTTTAACAGGCCCTGCCTCTTGACAGCCCCCAGCCTTGACTCTCTAAGAAAAAACTCCCAAAAAACCCTTGTAGGGAAAAAATGGAAGAAACCTCAGGAAAGGCAGTTCAAAGAGAGACCCCTTTCCAGGTAGGTTGGGCGTCAAATAAAAGGAGTTAATACAATGCAATACACAGAACAGAACAAATCCTCAATACAGTATAACAATAAAAATTTTAGAAGTACGGAGCAAAATTTAACAGTGAATGATATCCCATAATATGATTTGGATTTGTGTCCTGGAGACCTCATCCATCAAGCTGCCTCCCCCAATTTGGCCATTAAACATCTGAAATAGCACTAATCCGATGAAAGGACCCCTCTTTCCCACGAATCCTGCGATCCTCCATAAGATGAGGTGGCTCGGGCATCTGATCAGGCTGCCTCCCGGACACCTCCCTGGTGATGTGTTAAGGGCACGTCTAACTGGGAGGAGGCCCCGGGGAAGACCCAGGACAAGCCGGAGGGACTGTGTCTCTCTCTCTCTCGGCTGGCCTGGGAACGCCTCGGGAGTCCCCCGGAAAAGCTAGTAGAAGTGACCGGGGAGAGAGAAGTCTGGGTATCTCAGCTCAAGCTGCTGCCCCAGCGACCTGATCTCAGATAAGCGGAAGAGGATGGAGGAGGATAGGATATCCATCATAAATTATATTACAAAAATGATATAAATAAGGTATATAAATATTCTTAAAACATTAATACTAAAAAGAACACTAAAAAAAATATAAATTCTATAAATAAATATTATTATGGGACTACTCATAGGGTTAATATTAGCCCTGTTTAACTGACTTAACATCTGGGCCATAGTTAGTGTTAGGCTTAGGGTTGGGATGGATAGATTAACCACTTGTGTGCCGGCTTTGCGTTCCCTGCTGCGGGGGGTAAACTCCTTTGAAAAATGCCACTAATGGACGAAGCCTCCACCAATCGATTCCCTCCTCGTATAATGCCCAGCAATTGTTTCCAAACAGTTTTGCATATTGTCAGCTCTGTTGCTTATGTGATCTGCTCAAAACTTACACAATCCTCACGAGTTCACAAAAGTGCAAAAACCCTCGTAATAAACAACAGATGGCCACAAATTAATTAAAACGAGTCTGGAAACGGCCACAACTGAAGAAGAGAAGAAGAGAAGGAAAAAAAAAATGCTCATCCAATGCCATAAGAAGAGCGGGCTCTCCAATCTACATGGCATCCGCACTCGACAGGCGGTTTGGGTAGAAGAGCAGGCCGAGTCAGCAGACATTCAGAAGGAAAATCCACCAAGGAAAGATCAAGCCAGTTAAAAAATAAAAAATAAACTGACCTGACGTTCTGTGTAAGAATGGCCAGTTTATCGACGGTTCTTTTATATTATATAGTGCCTTTCTCTAGCAAGCCTAAAAACACAATTCTTGTTGCTGACCACAATAAGCAGAACTTACTACTTATGCAATATTTTTTATATAGAAAGTAATGGAAGAGAGAAGTGCTGCACTCGCCACGGGACTGCTTAAGGAGACCAGGATTTGAGTCCCCTCAGCATGGAGTCTGCATGTTCTCCCCGGGTCAGCACGCGTTTCCTCAGGCTGCTCCCACACTTCAAAGACATGCAGATTAAGTGAATGGGTGACACTGAATTGGCCCTGCTTGGTGTGTATGTTTGTCCTGACATGGACTGGTGCCCTGCTTTGTGCCCTATGCTGGCTAGGATAGGCTCCAGCTTCCCATAGTGACCCTGTTCAAGACAAAGCGGATTAGACACTGACCAAAACTTCACAATAAACACATCAGAAATTACAACAGGACGACAAAATCAACCAGCCAGGCTCTTCAAGCCACCTCGTCCTTCAGTACCCTCATTGTATCGACGACAGTGGGCCATTTTGATTTGTCCTTGAAGGATCCTGGAGTTGTCAAGTCTTCCATATGTCATCAAGATGGTATGAAACTGATGAAAGGTGGTCCACAGTTTAACAAAAGAACTCAACGTCAGTGGAAAGCGACCCTTAATGTGGTCAGCAGTCCATGTGTGAGTGATAGTGGCAGAGCTAGCAGGGTCATGGGCCACAAATGGGGTGAACTAAAAAAAGGAATGAAGTGTAACAACATTCTGGTACGTCCTAATATAAAGGATCACATACAAATATATACTACTCAAAAAAATGAACTTTTTAATGAGAGTATAGCATCAAGTCAATGACACTGTTGATCTGGTCAGCTCAGTAGCTGAGGGGCTTGTTCATCAGTTTCAGCTGCTTTGGTGCACTAGAGGGGCAACAATGAGACGACCCCCAAAACAGGAATGAATGGGTTAAGAGGTGGAGGCCACTGACATTTTTCTCTCCTCATCTGTTTTGTCACTCGTTTTGCATTTGGCTCCGGTCAGTGTCACTACTGGTAGCATGAGGCCATACCTGGACCCTACAGAGCTGGCACAGGTAGTCCAACCTCTCCATCAATATATGCCATTGCCAGAAGGTTTGCTGTGTCTCCCAGCACAGTCTCAAGGGCATGGAGGAGATTCCAGGAGCCAGACAGGCAGTTACTCTGGGAGAGCTGGACAGGGCCCCTCATAGAAGGTCCTTAACCCATCAGCAGGACCCACCAGTATCTGCTTCTTTGGGCGAGGAGGATCAGGATGAGCACTGGCAGGGCCTACAAAATGACCTCCAGCAGGCAGGCAGGCCGGCCACTGGTGTGAATGTCTCTGAGCAAATAATTAGAAACAGACTTCATGAGGGTGGCCTGAGGGCCCAACATCCTGTAGTGGGCACCGTGGAGCTCAATTGGCATTTGCCATAGAACACCAGAACTGGCAGGTCCACCACTGGCGCCCTGTCCTTTTCACAGATGAAAGCAGGTTCACCCTGAGCACATGTGGCAGACGTGAAAGGGTCTGGAGAAGCCGTGGAGAACGTTATGCTGCCTGTAACATCGTTCAACATGACCGGTTTGGTGGTGGGTCAGTGATGTTCTGCGGGGAGCATATCCATGGAGGGACACACAGACCTCTACAGGCTAGACAATGGCACCTTGACTGCCATTAGGTATCAGGATGAAATCCTTGGACCCATTGTCAGACCCTATGTGGGTTCCTCCTGGTGCACGACAATGCCCGGCCTCATGTAGCGAGAGGATGAAGGAATTGATCCCAATGACTGCAACCCAACCCACGCTCACTCACCTGACCTCAATCCAATAGAACACCTCTGGGTGGGACATCACGTTTTCAGTCCATCGGACAACTCAAGACTGTCCAGGAGCTCAGTGATGCCCTGGTCCAGATCTGGGAGGAGATCCCCCAGGACAACATCCGTCTTTGACTTCAGCCCTCTGTTGGTTGATCAATTTCATTTCCATCCTTTCGTTCCTCATACATCACCATATCAGTCCATATCAGTAGAGAGAGCCAGCAGGATTTTTTCCCCATTGAGATCTGATGTGTTTTCAAAGAGTTCCTTTAACTTTTTTGAGCAGTTTATTTAGATTAGATTAGACTCAACAATGTCAATAACGGCGCTTGG
>JANRMT010062824.1:4223801-4249057 GCA_026402145.1 Polypterus bichir lapradei | reverse complement strand
ATATAGTGGAGGACTGCCGGCTTCTCATGCCGGTCCTCACTACCAGGCCACCAGGAGGAGCTCTCCCGACAGCGGGATAGTGCCCCGAGGTCCAGCAGGGCCTTATGGACTTTGTAGTACTGTATTTATACACAGCCCTGCTGGATACCTTGGGGGCCACCGGGAGTCGCTGTGGGGGGGGCTTATGGGCTCTTTTGTGCCTTATGACCCGGGAGTACGTCACAGTCACGTGACGGGAAGGAACGACGTGCTCCCAGGTTGAAGTAAAGGACTGATGGCCCTGACCCGGAAGGAATAAGGAACTGTGGACTGTTGGGACAGGAACACCTCCGGGTCAGGGGCTATAAAAGGACGATGGCTCAGTCCAGACACTGAGCTGTGCTGGGAGGGAGAGGAGCAAAGTGTCTGGGCGAGGAGGAGTTATTAGTGTGCTGTATTGGTTTATTGTTTATGAGTAGTGTGGAAGGTGCTTGGGGCGCATTGGTGTTAAAAAATAAAGAGTCTTGGACTTTCACCTGGTGTCTGGAGTTGTACCTGAGGGTTCAAGGGAGCACTAGCGCCCCCTACTGCCACTATATTATATATATACATACATACTAGGGGGCTTCGCTCGCCAACCCCCATGTATGGTTTTCCGGATACACACTTGTAAGATTTTTTTTTCTTTGAATTGTTGCTATGTCATGAGTTTCACTTTTATTTCAGAACTTCAGTAAAGCCAATATTTGGATTCTTTCTTGTCCCAATATGCTGAATCTTTTAAATGAGGTCTGTGAGACTTGTGTTTAATGACTTTGTGCCATAATTCAGGATAGGTTTCTCTGTTTGGAATTTCAGCACAGACAAAACAATCCATATCATCAGCAGTTAATATTTGTTTTTGCAAAGTAACCAATAAATGCATGTGAGTTAAACCCCGTGTTTGAAATTCTATGACTTAAACTAATTTTCTTTTCTTTGCGTCAATGCGATCTGTGCTATCTTTTTTTTGATACTGTGGCAACTGACGTAATAAAGTGGCACAAAAGTTCTACTTTAACAATCGCCGACTGCGTACCCCAAACACAACTTTCCAGCACCTTCTCCAACCCCTCCTCCCACGGGTCTCGCCACCCCCTTACCGCATCAATCAACACTCAGCTATCAGTCTTCCGTGCTGCACTCTGCCCTTCCGTTGCTATTTCATTAGTTTCACTTTAATTTCAGAACTTCTGTAAAAACAATATTTGGAATCTTTCCTGTCCCACTATCCTGAATCTTTTAAATGAGGTCTGTGAGACTTGTGTTTAATGACTTTGTGCCATAATTCAGGATAGGTTTCTCTGTTTAGAATTTCAGCACAGACAAAACGATCCACATCATCAGCAGTTAATCATTTTTTTGCAAAGTAACTAATAGATGCAACCCCGTTTTTGAAATTCTCTGACTTAAACTAATTTCCTTTTGTTTTTTGTCAATGCAATCTGTGCTATCTTTTTTTTTTATACTGTAGCGACTCACATAATAAAGTGTCACAAAAGTTTTACTTTTACAATCGCCGACTGCGTAACCCTAAACACAACTTTCTAGCACCCTCTCCAACTCCTACTCCCACGGGTGGCGCCTCCCCCTTACCACATCAATCAGTACCCCGCTATCAGTATGCCATGCTGTACTCTGCCCTCCCTTTGAACGGACCTAACAGTCACTTAAAACAAAAAAGGCTTCAGCTTGGCTGGGACGCTACAATACTTTCGCCTGTTACTGCTTTCACATTCTGTACCTTTCTCTGCATATGTATTGCGCCTTGGGTGTCTTTTCTCTGCGCTGCTCTTCCTTCTTTGCTAAAGGCACAGGATCCGTGTGTGCCACGTGACTTCACATGACTGAATGTTTTGCTGGCTGTCAATGGTCTTATTTGATAAGAAGGGCGTCTCTTGCAAGAATCTTTTGTTCCACGGCCAAAAGAGACGCTCCATTGTCAGTCTTTTTTGTCTCACGGGTCTTTAAAATGTCTTTCGAGAACTTCCGAGAAGATCACGTCTCATCGCCTGGCTTTTACATTCCAGGATTTTCTTTTATATATAGACAGACATACATACATATATACATGTACATACAGACACACATATATATACACATAATGTGTCATCCCTCACCTACAGCGGGGGTTACATTCCAGAACCCCCCCCCCCGCGAAAGGTGAAAATCTGCGAAGTTCATATGGCTATTTTTACAGTATATATTTTAAGCCCTTATAAACTCTCCCACACTCTTATAAACATTTTCCACACAGTTATACAGCATAAACCCTTTGTATTCTCTTAGATATTAGGTAAGATTCGTTGAAATTATGTATGTAAATACACGGTTTATATACAGTAAAACCTAAATATTATTTTATAAAGATATCGAGCGTCTCCAACATCACATATGTTACATGTTATGTTACAGTCATTACGATAGACAGGCCACCAGCAATAAATACGTACAATGCAAGAAAATGCATAAAAGTTAACTCTTTACACAGCAAAACACGTTGATGCTGAATGAGCGAGACGAGACTTCCTGGTTAACGCAGCGGAATCGAATTCGCCGCTCCGTCATTGAGCCAATCAGCACACAGGAACTTAACTGCGTGCTCTGATTGGGTAGCTTCTCAGCCATCCGCTAATCGCGTAACTTGTATGAAATCAACTGGGCAAACCAACCGAGGAAGCATGTACCAGAAGTAAAAAGACCCATTCTCCACAGAAACCCGCGAAGCAGTGAAAAATCCGCGTTATATATTTAGATATGCTTACATATAAAATCCACGATAGAGTGAAGCCGCGAAAGTCGAAGCGTGATATAGCGAGGGATTACTGTATACATATTTATACACACACACATATATATATTTATATTCTATTTTTAAGTCTGAATCACAATCTGATTATTAGGTGGTTGAATACCAGGTAACACTTGTGGTTGATCGGCCTTTTAGCAAACATCTGCCATGTCCTCTCAGTTGTGAAAAGCAGCTCATAGATAGGTGACAGAGCATCTGCCACACAAGACAAGGAGCACACGACTCGCGTTTCGCCATTACTGGGGCTCGTCAGGCGTACGCACTTTTGCATCACCTTATGGGGATAGAACCTCAGCCATCAGCTCCTGAAGTAAAGTCTCTGGCACTGCTCCATGGCGGCTGGATCGCTTATTTGGCAGGGAGAAGATTGGAGTATTACCGAGGTTCGATATCCAAACTTCTCCATCCTAATCTCCAGGATTCTTCAAAATTGCATCAATTGAGACTTGAAGGTCTGTAAACTTCTACGCTCCACCACACCACTTGGTTTTGTTCATCTATTGTCCTGCATTTGCACATACAACCTGCGTATGTTGTAATAACTCAGGGATTGTTATAATCTAAATAGATTTGAATCACAAAAGTCCCGAAAATGTCCACTAGAGGGGGAAATACGATCAAACCCTGGCAAGTCAGAAAAAAGGCAACGTAAAATCTTTAAAAATAAGAAGTTCTGTTTTCAAAATAGTTCTATTTAACAGTGAAGCTCCAAAGAGCACAAAAGGCACAGCAGGGGATATCAGGCAAATGCGATCGAAGGTAACAAAAATGATCCAGAAGATGAAATCAAAAAACAGAATAAAGGTTCAAAAGATCCAGTAATCCCAAAAACCACAGCATAAACACAAGAAAAGTCATCACGCCACAAGCACATTCACAATGAACCGCAACGGACTGTGGATTTTCCTCAGCATTTCCTATAGGGGCTGAAGGCGGACATGGAAATCTAAAAACAGATCAAGGGTCTTCAATATCCAGTAATCCCAAAAAGCCAAAATTAAACTTAAGAGAAGTCATCACACCATGATGAGTGCATTCACAATGAACTGCAAAGGACTGTGGGCTTTCCTCAGCCTTTATGGGGACTGAAGGTAGACACTTGATGGCGATGAGCAGATGTTCAGGGACCACCCACAAAACACATGGAACAAAAAAAGAACATACATAGACACTGTAAGTACTAGGCAGGATTATCCAGCAGCCCACCCATGAGAACAGGGAGACACTTGCAGAGAAGAGAGGCCAGAATGGAAGGAGAGTGATGGAGGACTGGCATCCCATCTGCTAGTGACTGTTAACTGGACAGGAGGAGAAAAGAAAGAAAGCAGCAGCTTGGGGGACAGGGGGGAGGAGTTGAGGCTACTATTGCGGTACATGTTTATCCCCCATCCACTAGATGGCAGCATCCCAGGATCTCAGTAACCATGTGGACACCTGCAGGGCATGATGGGAGTTGTAGTACTGTGAGTCAGCCCTGCTGGGTCCCATGAGTGCTGCCAGGGGGCGCTGTGGGGATTCATGATCCCGGTTTCTTAGGGTTTCGTTTGACTCGGAAGTGCTTCCATCAGGCTATGCCCTGGCACCAGAAGTATTCTCGGGGTCCGACATAAAAAACTGCCTCCAGTTGAGTCCGAGTCGGGAGGAAGGACGGCAACACTTGCTGGAGGGAGGTGGATGGGCACAGGAGAGAAGAGAAGGAAGAATAACAATACCAATAACAAAAGTAATAATACATTTTATTTATATAGTGCCACTCCCATGCTCAAGACAAGCAGAATTTGCTTATTATTATGCTTGTGCAACCTTAGAAGAAACCTTTGTGAGGTCCTTTTTATAATAAAGCCTTCTGTTTTGAACCTGTGACTGTATTTGTGTTGGTGGTATTAAGGGTTTTGGGGGATCGGTGGCGCCCTCTGTCTGTCACAACGCATAGAAATGGAATGATCAACAATATTAACATAAATGAGATTAAAAATGGCATTTGACGGAGGACGCCTGGCTGAAACGCAACACGGGGGGCAAGAGACAGAAGAAGCGAATTGGAAAAAAAAAAAAGCAAAAAAACACCAGTTAACCCACCTCAACTAAATTTTGTACAGTGGAGCATGATGAGTTATGTTTAACATTTATTTACTTTGTTTTATTTGTTTCAAAATTTAGTTGGTAAAATAACAGACCCCTGCTAATGCAAAATAAACGTGCTATATCCTAACACAGGGCCACGGGCTCTGCTGGAGCCAATCCCAGCCAGCACAGGGAGCAAGGCAGGAAACAAATCCCAGGCAGGGCGCGCACACACCCACACACCAAGCACACACGAGGAACAATTTAAGATCGCCAATTCACCTAACCAGCATATCTCTGGACTGTGGGAGGAAACCCACGCAGACACGGGGAGAAAATGCAAACTCCACGCAGGGAGGACCCGGGAAGCGAACCCTTAAGGGTCTCCTAACTGCGAGGCAGCAGCTGCTACCCACTGTGCCACCCTGCCGCCCAGGGTCTGTTTCAAAAAATGAAATTTATACTGCAAAAGGCAAAAGATAAAAATAAACGAATAACTGGAAATGCTAACAACGTGATATAAGCCGTTACCGTTATCATCAATATGAATATTAATGCTAGTTGAATGGACAACAGATACTGCGTTTTTAAAGTAATAAAATGAAAATGAATGAGCTCTGGGTGTCCAGAACCTGGCACTGCCAGTGTGGCTTTGTTTGTGTGTTCATCACAGTCGCTCCGCAGTGAATGTGTTAGGCCAAGGAAAAAATACATATATTCTATAAAAAATATACATAATCTATAAATATATAATCATTTCAGTAAATATATACTTTGAAGCAAAATTGATTAATAGCCTGCCTTAGCATACACTTTAAAACTCTATAATGAAGAGAGCACATTAAACACAATAGATCAATATGTCGCATACTGGAGTGAAATAACGCAAATATAAAAACGGTAAGTCGCCACAGCGTCTTCAAGTGCACTCGGGTGATAAGCACAGTCCAAGTCTGAAAACGCATCTTAAATCAGCAATAAAAAGATCACATGTGACGGAAAAAATAAGTGAAAAAATAAACAGTTTGAACAAGAACCACGTCAGGAGGGGAGAGGAGGGAGGACCAGGCAAGAGTGTGAGGATGTCCAGGACGTTCATGACGGAGTGAGGACTCGGGCTGGGGTAACAGACAAGACCCCAGTTAGAGGGGGTCTGCACCAGGGGTCTCCTTGAAGTCCTTACCTCTTTGATCTGGTATGGTGACGTGGGAGAAAAGACCAATCCACCTGGTGCAGGCCTTTCATGTCACCACCGCAGTGTTTCAATGAGCGGTACGGTGGACCAACACCTTTGCCCGTACATCAATGCAGGTGTCATTTAATTTATGTTTGTGTTTTTTCGACATGTGGATGACACTAGTGTTCTGTTTTGTATTATTTTGGTGGAACGTCTGGATTTCTTCCACCCGTCCACACTACTTAGTAACGCGTCCTATAGAGAGAAATTACAGGGCTGCCCGAACTTTTGTGCTACCTGATGTAAGGCTAATGCGGCTAAAAACCCATTATTTTAATAGGGCTTTCTTATAGCTTCATTTTAGTGTAACCCTTGTACAACTAACCCCGGGCCGCTGCACGATCAGAATCAGTGATGTGAGGTGAGGTTCATGGCTGGTGACTCCTTCAGAGTCAGATTTACAAATATATGAACCCTAAAAAGTCACTTATTCATTAATCAATTGGCAACCAGCATGCACATTGAGTACTGGTTATGTTTCATATCTCATCAGCCTTCTTTACACACACATACAGCAGGTGAGGAGCGTATATAACTAAGAAAGAACGTTACATTTATATCGGCGAGAGAGAGAGAGCGGAGAGAGAGCATTTGCTCCTCACCTTCCACGTGTTCTAAATTTGCCGTTGCAATTCCACAATTCATACTGTGGGGTACAGCCCAGACACAGACAGGTAGACATGTTCTTTCTCCACACACACATTTATTTTCAGCTATTATGTACAAGTCGTAAGTGCACGAAGCCAGTGCCTCAGCACCAATCACCCCTTTAAGTCCTCGCCGCACTACAATGCCTTTTCAGTCTTCAGACCGCCTCCACTCCTCTCCTCCGAGCTCCGTCCACTTCCACCCGACTCTCACCATCGAATGGAGGGAGGCGGCCCCTTTTATGCATCCCCGGATGGGCTCCAGGTGCTTCCTGAGGAGCCTCCGCTGACACACCCCCGTGTGGCGGAAGCACCAGCTGTGTAGCCGGAAGCCCTCCGGGTACCCCTGCTCCTCTTCCCCCCAGCACTTCCTGGTGTGGCTGAAGTGCTGAGGTCCAGGGCCCCCAAGGCATTGGAGCACTCCCTGGCGGTGACCACGGGCCCCTACAGGGTTGGGCTTCCCAGCCCTCTACCCGTGGCCCCCAACACAACCAGGGCGGTCGCCCCCTCGTGGTCTGGAGGAGGCACAAGCCCTCCTCCGGTCCTCCTGGGCGTCCCGGCTGGGTACCACCCCCAGCCGAGTGTCACAATACTCATTCAATACAAATAAAAGTATAGAGTGGGGTACAAAAAAAAAACGTGATTTCAATTTTGACCTTAAAACCGTTTATGATCTTATACCTTTATTTGTAAATGAAGCCCATGTGCCTATCCTTCGCCACGAAAATCTACGTCACTTTCTTGTAAAAGTCCTCCTTATTTACCTTTAGTTTTAAAAGTCTTAAATCTTCCATTTTGGCAGTCAGTGCATTTGACTTTCTGATGTCGCTAACCTATTGGCGCCTCTCATTAGAAGAACAGAAGCAATGAGCACCTGTTGGGCTCACAGGCGTCCCCTTAAGGTCGGCACAGTACTGCCTGCCTCACCTTGTGCCTTTTCACTATGCTTTAATGTCCGATCAACAAGACTAAATATGTCACACACATTCATTAAAGATATTAGCCAGACTGTGGAAAGTCAAGGTGTATAATAAACGTGTCTGCACACATTATATTGGCGACATACAGAGAGACAGCAACAGGCACGCGCAACCCTGTGTGTGAGGAGAGCGCAGTCTGAGGGGAGGTGAGGCTCGTCGCTGCTGCACCTCGCGTTTCTCTTTTATATTTGAACAGGAAATGCGCTAATTCAGTGACTTTGAGTATAAAAATGATCAAAGTTACTGGAATCATACAGAAAACAAACTTATAGCACAGACCAGTGGACACGTTTATTTTATGTTATCACTATTATTATTTTTTTTTACTTTTCATGATGACTACCTGTCTCCCGTGACCGCATGTCCCTGATCAGAACACTGCTAGTGAAACGCAATTCATTATTGAAATCTTTCGAGGTGAGGTGACCAACGCTCGTCCTTATTTGTGACCCACTCACCACACGCCCCAGATCGGCAAAAGATAACGGCATTAAAGCGCTGAAAGGAAAGAAAAAAGAAAAGGATATATTTACATGTTGATAGAAAAAAACAGCTTGAGTAATTCCCCCAACAAACAAGAACATAACAAAAATCAAAACCAAACTTCCACAGATTAGGGTGAGAGATGTTCTCGTCTGAGATAAGCCGGTTTCCCCAAATTGGATTACTGTCCTTACAGTTCCCGAGCAGGGAATATGTTGGAAGCCTCATGGAGTACGCCGGCCCTCACATCACAGAGTAAAATAATACCTTCTTCCAGCAGGTGGGTTCTTGGAGCTAACTCACTGCTTCTCCTTGCTCCACCACTCAGTCTCGATCTCTCTCTCTCTCTCTCCACCTTCTTTTCCGGTTCAGGGGTGGCCAGCTATGGTCCTGGAGGACCACCGTGCCAGCAGGTTTTCATCCATCCATCCATTATCCAACCCGCTATATCCTAACTACAGGGTCACGGGGGGTCTGCTGGAGCCAAACCCAGCCAACACAGGGCACAAGGCAGGAAACAAACCCTGGGCGGGGCGCCAGCCCACCACAGCAGGTTTTCATTCTAACCTTTTTTTTTTAATGAGTGCCCTGTTTGTGTTTCTAATTAACGTCTTGTGAATTCATTTTAATTGAATTGTTTTTTAAAGATTTGTTCCCCTGAATGTCTTCATCCTTCCTCTGAGTTGCTTCATTTCTTTCCTTAAATGGCACCCAAACAGAAATGAAATGTGAAGTGAGGGAGCCAACAGAAGACCACCTAAATCAGGGACTCAAACTCAACCAATTTCACTCCAACCAGCTGCTTAATGAGGCACCGATTCTTGTTGTTAATGAAACTCGTTCTTTAATTCTGTGGCTTGTTGCTGCTCTTGTGGTGCAATAGCAGACATTTCTGTAATTGTTGATTTTTCTGTTTCTAAGAGCACTGTGAAAATGTTTTGTGGACCTGTGCAGATCAGCATTCCTGAGACCTTCATCGTTCTTTATTTTCAGATTTTGTATGATGGACACCAGTTGTTTTGGCTCATTTTGTATCTCATTATTGTTTGGCTGCTAATTAAGAAAAAAAGAAACAATTAAGGGGTTCTGAACCTTCAAGAGCAAGTTAATATAAATAAATTCAAAAGAAGTTAATTAGCAGCAAAAACAGGTCACTCATTCAGAAAAGGGTTAGAATGAATACCTGCAGCAATGGTGGTCCTCCAGGACCGGAGTTGGCGACCTCTGGGTTAAATCGTCTTCAGCCCCAACTCTCCTGTCTGCATTGTGTCCTCCCCTTAAAGGCATATTTCCCCATTATTGCCGAGCTCTCAGTAACCCTACTTTCTTGATGTACACCCTAGGGAGCCGCAAACTGACAACGGGACAGTAGCACATGTGGCACCCGCTACACCCTGATATTCTGTATATGCACTGAATTATCATTTTCATCATGGCTCCGCACTCCATACTAAGCCCTACTTTCTCTGCTGTTCTCTTTCCGGTTTGTCTGCACCACCACCACCTGATCAGGGCACTGTGTCATCCCTACATTGTTGGATTGAAGGCCAGAGGTCCACATGACCATCATCATCAAATTCTTCCACGTGAAGCCTGAAAACCAAGTTCAAGTTCAAAGTTGTATTGTCATGTGCACAGTAAGGAAACACGTTTCCCTGTACAATGAAATTCTTTCTTTGCTGTCCACACCAAATGCCAATGGTTAAGAAACCAACATATAGAGATGAACATAAATAATAAGTAGCAAAGGCAGCAGAAAGTATAAAAAACAGAATTGAAGTATAAAGTGTAATGTGCAGGTAGGTGTGTGGTGGACAAGTCGAATACAGTTGTGTGAGGTCGACAGAATGAGGTGGCCCACGGTTATAAACTCCAGTCAGTTATTCAGGAGTCTAATGGCCTTGGAGAAGAAAGAGTTCTTTGGCCTGGAAGTCCTGCATTTCTCACTCCAATACCTCCTGCTGAGGGTAGAAGTGTGAAGAGTTCGTGTTGGGGTCCCTGAGGATCGAGGCAGTTCTCCTGCGGACTCTGCAGTTGTAGATGCTCTGCAGAGAGGGCAGTGGGGTCCTGGTGATCTTCTCAGCAGGCGTTTGCAGTCCATAGCAGTAGTGTTGCCGTACCACACGGTGATGCAGCTGGTCAAGAGGCTCTCAACAATGCAGCTGTAGAAGTTGTCGAGGATCTTAGTCGACATACCAAACTTCCTCAGCGTCCTCAGAAAGTACAGTCGCTGTTGAGCCCTCTTGACCAGCTGTGTGGTGATAAGTGTCCAAGTGAGGTCCTCACTGATGCAGACACCCACGTATTTAATGCTGCTCACCCTCTCCACTTCAAGCCCTCAGATGAACAGCGGCCGGTGAGGTCTCCTCTCCTTCCTCATGTCCACTATCATCTCCTTTGTCTTGTCTGTGTTGAGGGTGTGGTTGTTGTCCTCACACCATGACGCCAGACTGTCCACCTCCCACCTGTAGGCCACCTGGTCCCCACCAGTGATGGGTGTCGTCTGCAAACTTTAGGATGATGTTATCTTTGTGGGAGGCGACACAGTCGGGTGTAGAGGATGGGGCTGAGGACGCATCCCTGTGGGGTGCCTGTGTTTATGATAATGGTGGCTGAAATCCTATTACCAATCCTGACAGACTGGGGCCTGCCAGTCAGAAAGTCTAGGAGCCAGTCACAGAGGGTGGGGTGCAGACAGTTTATGGGTGAGTTTATGGGGGATAACCACGTTAAAGGCGGAGGTCAGCAAAGAGCATCCTGATGTAGGAGTCTTTGTTCTCCAGATGCGGCCGGGATGGTATCTGAGGTGGACCTGTTGGGCCGGTAGGCATACTGCAGGGGGTCCAGGGTGTCCGGTATGCTGCTCTGAATGTGGGCCAGCACCACTCTTTCAAAACACTTCATGATGATTGGCGTGAGTGCTACCAGCCTGTAATCATTCAGGCAGGTGGGTGGGCTTTTTTTAAGCAAGGGGGGACGATGATCGTGGTCTTAAAGCAGGACAGAACGATGCTCTGACTGAGGGAAAGGTTGAAGATGGAGCAGAGAACATCAGCCTGCTCGTTGGCACATGCTTTGAGAGCCCGCCCAGGGATGTTGTCTGGTCCAGCTGTCTTCCGGTGGGTTGATCTTCCTTAGTGCACCATGAGGACTGACTGAGATCATTCATGTTAGGGGGGGCGGGTGGTCTCGTGGCCTCGGAACCCCTCCAGATTAGGAGTTTTTTCTGTCCTCCTGGCTTTCAGACCTTACTTTATTCTTTGTTAATTAGCATTACCTAATCTAATTTCTAAAATTTGATTTTTTCTCTCTTCATCCTTAAAGCACTTTGAGCTCCACCATTTGTATGAAAACATGCGATAGAAATAAATGTTGTTGTTGTTGAAGAAGTGACATTACAAAACAAATACAAAATGGAGGCCGAATGACATTCCAAAGTGGGTTTGTGAAACAACGCAGCAGAGGCCATTTAATTAGAGGCGGCTGTGCAGAGAGCGGGCGAGTTCTCGGTACAAAACCGGCGGCCCTGCCTTTAGAAGGAAATGAAGGATAATGGCGTAAAAGCACCTCAAAGGATCCTTTTGAAAACTCCGACAGTGTAGGATGTTCAATATCATTTTCCGACTTCAGTGTTAAACCTTGGGATTGCAACCGGGGATACAAAGAAATAAATCTCTCTCTTTTTTTAGATTTAATTGAATGGCTAATGTACCTCACAAAGCTCCTCTTCCTCTCTTTTTTGCGGACCAACTTTCTATTGCATAATGCAATCCTCTCTGTTCAGTGCCACACAAAAGGCCATCAATTTCTCACATTTTGGCTCCATTATGTATCGCTTCCCAAGTGTTCATTATATTTTATTCACAAGATGAGACAAAATTATAGGACTCTCATTACGCTTAATTTTCTGTTTTGACAATAAACACATCTATCGCCGGCTATAATAAACCCACCAGGCCGAATGCACGCTAACACACCTGTGGCACAGAAGGCACTCGCATCTCGATGAGCTGAAAACGCCGGGCAAGCTCAGAATTCAAATGAACGCCACGACTCAAAGTGGGCTACTTTACTGAACACGCCAGCTCGGGCACAGATGGTATGGCTGACCCCAAAGAATCCTATGGGTGCCAGCAGGCAGACTACATGAGTTGGAGCTGAGGACATCAGCGCGAATAGAGCTGAATTGTAAACTGCACGGCAATCACAGATAGGGGTTCTTGGGTTGAATGGAATTTACCTTTAAGGCAATCCATGGTTGCAGAAAACTCAATGCAGTGGTATTCAAAGGTCTGGGCACTGCTGGACAATGTGAAAGGATCAGTGAAGGGCTAATTAAAATAAAAACTACACAACCCCTATGGGGTACAAACTTAAACAGGACCTGTTTGTTTAGAACATTAGAACAATCAGGATGATAGCAGGCCATTCAACCCAACAGATTTCACCAGTCCAGTCCACTGAATTCCTCTAAAGTAACATCGGGTTTTAAAAGTCTCTAAAGTCCTACTGTCTGCCACACTACTTGGTCGCTTATTCTAAGTGTCTGTGACTCTCTCTGTGAAGAAAAACTTCCTAATGTTTGTGTGAAATTTCTCCTCAACAAGTTTTCAGCTGTGTCCCCGTTTTCTAATTTTAAAGTCACCGTCTCGATCCACTGGACTAATTCTCTTCATCATTTTGCACACTTCAGTCAGGTCTCCTCTTCATCTCCTTAAGGCTCAGCTCTTTTAATCTCCCCTCATCACTCATCCCCTGTACCCCTGAATCAGCCGAGTTCCTCTTCTCTGGACCTTCTCTAGCACTGCTATGTCCTTTTTGTAACCTGGAGACCCAAACTGCACACAGGACTCCAGATGAGGCCTCACCAGTGTGTTATAAAGCTTGAGCAGAACCTCCTGTGACTTGTACTCCACACTTCAAGGTGCTATATAACCTGACATTCTGCTAGCCTTCTTAATGGCTTCTGAACACTGTCTGGAAGTTCACAGCTTAGAGTCCACTATGACCCCTAAATCCTACTCATAAGGTGGACTCTCGATTTTCAGACCATGAGGCAGTAATGGAAACTACTCTGGGCCTTTGTCGCTCTACTTTGAATTTTACATGCAAAATAATAATAAAATGTCAATCCGCACGTCCATGTGCCCACTGCCAGACAGTTAATACCTTCTGAAAGTCCTTCCCATCTGCCAGGCTCCCGCTCAGATGTTTCTTTCTCGGATTTTGTGTCCTTTCATAAGCTGCCCATCCCCTGGCTGTACTATACAGCTGCCTTAGAAAGCCCCGAGTGTGCGCTTGTTGGAGGGCATCAGCAAATTTTAGGTTGAGCCTAATGAGGGGAAAGTGAGCTTTGAAACACTATTGTCAAGAAATATTTCAAAAAAGGGTCACAACCAGCAGAAAAGGCAAAGGAAGTAAAAGGGGCGAATGGTTCTTATTGTTCCCAGTCAGACAATGGCTGTTTAATTATCACTGCCTACCAAAAACATGCCAATCATCTTATTATCACATTATGAAGCTGAGGCTCGTGTTAATATACACCATCGCTGGCTGCTACTGAAGACAATGCTCTGTCATTGTGTTCAGTGTGATAATTTCAAAAAGCCCGAATCCTCTTAGAAGTTAATAATTAACAGGCATTCCCATATCCTCTTCTATGGAGTACCTCATTCAGTAAGGTGCTCTGAATTATTCCCATTTCATTTTCAAAGGGAACTTATTATGTTTGCCCTTTTCTAATTATTGTCTACCTAAGTAAACTTGAATAAAGCGGGATTTTTGGTGTTCAAAATCAAAATGCAAGTCGTGTTGCACTGGAGTTGTAATTGTGAAGGGACGGAGGGAGAATGTAATGCACTTAATCTAAAACTGGGCCCACGCTGAGAAGAAAACACCATGAGGAGAGCAAACAGACACCCCAGGATAAAACACAATGGCGGAATGAGGGGGGGGGGGGGGGGGCAACGTCAGCCATAATGCCAGCGATTAAACTGAAAGGAGTCACTTGAGCCAGTGGTGACGGGGAGGCCTAGCGATAAGAAGAGGACAGCGAAGCCTTCGAAAAACTGGACAATGTTAGTCGGCCATTTAGCCCGACAGAGAAGGCCATGCTATTCAACTCATTTCCCCAAAATAACTGCATCAGTCTTTAAAGGTCCCTAAAGTCTCTCACGCGAGGGGCTGATTTACTCCACGTGTCTGAAGTTTTCCATGTGAAGAACGACTTTCTAACACTTTGGATAAGATTTGCCCTGAAATGAACAATTGATCCCAAAATAATATTCTTTCCATATGTTGCCTCCCCCATGTAGTTGGTGGCTGAGTTTGAGAAAAATATTTCATCTCATATTTTAGTGGAGGAAAGGTGGAATGAGATCAAATGGTGACCGACTCTGGACAATGGCATGCAATGTGAAAAACGACCAGAGATAACAGAAAAATAATTCAGCCGTGAGCGTCAGTCGGCTTTGAACCCGAGGAACTAAGTGACCCAAACTATTTGATAACATTTCAGTAATTATTTACCGCCTTGATGCTGAGCTCTCTCATCATAAAATTGGTCATTACGATAGCAATGGACAAGAAAAATTCATGATTAACTGCAGAATGACAGTATTTGAGGGTTCCTCTCTCACACGATTTGGTTCAAAAACTAATCAGCACATCACAGGCTCACGTTTCGAGTTTGGTGTTTTTCCATCCAGCCGTTTTAGCTCCAGACCAGGGGTGTCGGATTCCGGTCCTGGTGGGCCGCAGTGACTGCAGGTTTTCATTCTAACCCTTTTCTTAATTAACACTGCTAATTAACTCCTTTACTCTTCATTTTCATAGCCCTGTTTTTTAAGGATTCACTCCTCTGAATTGATTTGTTTCTTCACTAAATGGCAGCCAAACAGAAATGAGACGTGAAACGAGACGACAGACAGCTAAACTGGAACAGCAAACTCCAGCCAGTTTCACTCCAACCAGTTTCTTAATAAGAAGCTGATTCTTGCTGTTAATTAAAGCCGTTATTGAATATCAGGACTTGTTGCTGCTCTCATTCCGCCACAGCAGACTGTTGACTTTCTGATTTTGACTTTCTCGTTGGGAAACTATTGTAATCATCCAAAAATTCGACCTCGATATTTTGATGAATCTCAACGTTTTAGACCTCCCCAAGTACGAAAATAATTTTTGGAATTATGTCTGTATGTGTGTGTGTGAACATGACAACTTGAGTACACTTTCATTTCGGTCAACCAAATTTTGCATTCAAGTATTCGGTACAAAGCGTAGATTTCTATCAACTTCTGGGCTATTTCTGCTAACCTTAAGTGGTACTTTACCTTTTATTCATGCAACTGCAGAGTCCGATTTATTCAACTTTACTTTTATAATAGTTGCTCAATATACAGGGTTATTCAAAAAGAATAAACCGATTTCATTACGCAATATTTTATTAAGGAAAAGTAATACAAAACTCCAGCCAAGTCACAAGTATTCTACTCACAGTCTTACAAGTGTTCAATGTGGCCACCACCTGCAGCACGGGCAACATCAATACGATAAGAGAATTCCTCCCAGGCGCGTATCAGCATATCACGTTCCACTGACTGGATCGCTGTTGCTATTCGATGTTTAAGCTCATTCAGGTTAGTGGGTAGCGGTGGAATATAAACGCGATCTTTTACATATCCCCACAAGAAAAAAATCACACACGGTGAGGTCAGGAGATCTCGCAGGCCAAGCACAAAGAGCAAGGTCTTGGGCCCCATTCCTACCGTCCTGGACTTTTTCCTTTACACAGACACCCACTCTCTTGAAACTGTCGAAACCACCATAGAATGTTCTTAGGAGAGGGCGGATTAAAGTCAAATTGCCTTCGAAAAGCACGCTGCACCATGACAACCGAATTTGTTCTCGCGAACTCGAGAACGCAGAACGCCTTTTGCCGAGGACTCGCCATTCCTAGGGTAAACAAACAACTGAACGTTGCTGGAAGAATGATGTGACTAATCATTCTTTACGACTCATTCCATGACAACGCTTAAAAAAAAAAAAAAATCGATAAGCTCCAAAACTGCCTCGTCACTTTCAGTGGAACGTGATATGCTGATACGCGCCTGGGAGGAATTCTCTTATCGCATTGATGTTGCCCCTGCTGCAGGTGGTGGCCACATTGAACACTTGTAAGACAGGAAATAAAACTTGTTTGTGAGTAGAATGCTTATGGCTTTGCTGGAGTTTTGTATTACTTTTACTTAATAAAATATTGCGTAATGAAATTGGTTCATTCTTTTTGAATAACCCTGTATTATTAGTGTGATTTGATTTGTTGTTTAATGTTCTTTAATGTACATAATATAATCGTTGTCTTGCGATTTACTCATTAAATATCCATCCGCATATCTGAGTATACGAGAAAGTCGAGGGGGGACCCACTCACAATTTTTTTCTAAGACCACTGTCAAGATGTTTTGGTGACCTGAGCAGACCAACATGGCCGAGACTTTCACCCTTCTTTATTTTCAGGTCAGTTGGTCATGTGGTGGCTTGTTTTGTGTCTCCTTATTGTTTGGCTGCTCATTAAGGAAAAAAGAAACAACTAAAGGGTCTGAGTGACGTCAATTAAAACGAAGGCAAAAGAAGTTAATCAGCAGCAAAAACGGCTCACTGATTAAGAAGATGGTTAGCATGAAAACCTGCAGCCACTGCAGCCCACCAGGACTGTCCTCAAGAAACTGTGACACACACACACACCCATCATTGAGATATCGATGTTTTCGGTATCAGGGGACCCTAAAACATCGAGATCTGTCGAAAACCAGAGATCGAAATTTTTGATGAATCTAAAGCTTTTGCTCCTCCCCCACAGATGATAGGTTAGGGTGAAGGAGGGTGCAAAGGAAGAAAATTCTCATGTAACTTGTGTTGCATAATCCGCATGCCTGTTATCCATTCTTATGGTCAGAACGTGTGAAATGTTTGCACTTGTTGCTAAAATATTATGAACTGTTATGAAAACTCAACGGGAATGACGTCTTTCCCATAATACTATGCCTTTGAATTGAAGACGGGATTCCTGACTGACGAAAAGGGATAAGAGGGGCGGATCTTTGATTCAATTTGAATTGAAGACGGGATTCCTGACCGACGAAAAGGGATAAGAGGAGCGGATCTTTGATTCAAATGGTCAGAATATCACAGGGATGGGAAACACAAGTCAGGGAATTGGTAAGAGAGGATGGGAGCAGACAAAGTATGAGAGGGAGAGAGTGGGAAGGTACAGAGTATCAGTAGCAGTGGGCAGGAGGGGTCACAGTAGGGTCAGGAGTCAGTGGGAGAGGTCAGAGTATTGGTGGGAGTCAGCGGGAGTAGTCAGGGTATCAGCAGAAGTGGGAAACAGCGGTCAGAGTAGAATATCAGACAGAATATCGAAGGGACAGAGCAGTAGGGTACAGAGAATCAACAGCAGTGGCCAGAAGTGGACAGAATTTCAGCAGGAGCAGCCATAGTATCACCAGGAGTTGGCGGGAGTGCTCAGAGTATTGGTGGGAAAAGGCAGAAGTAATCAGAGTATCATCAAGATTAGAAACTCCACTCAGAGTATTGGTAAGAGAGGGTGGGAGCAGACAGAGTATTAGAATGACAGAGTGGGAGGATACAGAGTATCAGTAGCAGTGGGCTGGAGTGGTCAGAGTAGGGTCAGGAGTCAGTGGGAGAGCTCAGAGTATTGGTGGGAGCAGTTGGGAGTAGTCAGAGTATCTGCAGGAGTGGGAAACAGTGGTCAGAGTATTGGGAAGAGTGGATGGGACAGATAAAATATCAGGGACAGAGCGATAGGGTACAGAGAAGCCAGAGGATCACCAGGAGTCAGCGGGAACAGGGAGGCATCATCAAGATTAGAAACAGCGGTCAGAGTATTGGTAAGAGTGGGTGGGAGCAGACAGGGTATCAGAGGGTTAGAGTGGGAAGGTACAGAGCATCAATTGCAGTGGGTCGGAGTAGCAAGAATGTTGGTAGAAGGGGGCAAGTCCAGCCAAAGTACCAACGGAGCATTGGAAGGGTTGGGCAGGTGTAGTCAGAATATCAGTGACAAGGGGAATACCAGCCAGAGTATTGTTGAGAATGGGTGGGAGCAGACAGAGTATCCATGGGACAGAGCAGGAGGGTACAGAGTATCAATCGCAGTTGGCAGGAGCAGCCAGAGGATCATCAGGAGCTGGAGATGATGGTCAGATATATTGGTGGGAGCAGGCAGGAATAGTGAGGGGCTAAACAGGAGTGGGAAACAGTGGAAAAAAATGTCAGTTGCCCTAAGAATTCCCAGTGACCCCACGATCACTTCCAGGGTTCACATGTAGTGACAATGGTTTTTAGCTACCTGGTGGGCATTGACTGTTCCCCCACTTTCATTCCCTTCCTCCAAAGCAAAACTCTTCGACTATCAGTTTATTACACAAATATCTAAATCTTCACAAAGTTACCCGTGTTTTGCAATTTGATCACCTTGTCTTCCAAGTCTTAGTGCAGCCTTAAATGCTGTACATTCTCAAAAATAAATAATTTACATAAATAAAAAAATAAATAAAGATTAATATTTACTCAGTTGACCTCAAGTAGCATTTACAGCCATCCCTCCCAGTAATTGGAATCAATTAGCGGAATCTCTTGGATTTCAGTTCTAGTTACCGTATTTCGCAGTCTAATGCGTCTCCCCGAGAGCAGGCTGACAGGCTGACAGATGCTCATAGGAAGCCAAATTCCCTTAAGGTTTTCTTCTCGTTTTTTTTTTCATTTTCACAGCCTTACCAGCAAATCTATGAATCTGCAGAGATATTGTTGTTGATATTGGGCTGAATAATGTACATTTTAGAAGACTGAATTATTTCTGCACCATAATTTGTGACAGTTAATCCATAGGATTACAGAGTGTCACTCTACCGGTCAAAAGTTTGGGGTCGCCCAAAAATGTTCATGTTTTTGACAGAAACTGATACTTTGTTTTATTAAAATTCCTTGAAGTTGACTTAAAAATATAGTCTGGGCATTGCTAGTGTGTATAATGGCCATTAACTGCCTGAAATGACCAATTTTTAATTTATTTTTCACATATGCACCATTTTCAGCACCCACTCCTTCACTCTTCTAATGGTCAGCTCCCTTAGCTTCTCCTTCATTAGTCATGTTTACATAATAATAGGTTATTAGAGAAACCTTTGTTAACTGCGTTCCCATCGCTGATACCTGTGATTCTGTTCACTTCTATTACAAGGTTCTGGCATTCCTAAAGTTCAGTTCTGAGTTCAAATTTGACCAAAATGAAACAGCTTTTCTCAAGAAACATGTCCGTCTATTGTTGTTGTCTTTTTACAGAGTGAAGGTTATTCCAAGAAACTGAAGATGTCATACAAAGGTGTCTATTACTGTCTTGAGGGAAGGTAACAAATTGGATCTGACCAGACAGACAGGTGTGAAAGGCAGTAGATAATAAATGCATATTGTGGACATGAAAGGCGGTATATAATAGGTGGTGGGCAGCGTGATGTAGGGGTTTGGACATCAAACCGTGAGGCTGTGACTTGAAATCCCACTACTGACACCAATTACCATGAGCATGTGCTCCAATTGGAACAGCAAATGAAATGTAACTAATTGTATCTCAGATATGGTAAGTCACGTTGGATAAAACCCACAGGCTAATAATAAGTAATAATAAATAATACATAAATAGGTATGAATGGCACTACTGTATATAACTGATTAATAGAACTGACAGTATTATATAATAGAAAAATACATATGAAAATATGACAGATAGACAGATGTTGAAGTCAAGTCAAGTCAAGTTGGGGAGCATGCACTGGTACAGTGTGTTGCTGCACCAATTACACGACAAAACAACTCAGGATCCCAGTTTGCAACCCTCCAGGCAGACACTCGGTCCAGTCACACCCTCCGGAAATGACCCTCTATCTGCCGCAGCCAGGCGTTACATGAGTGTCCCTTTGGCTTGGTGCAGCCATTCGGGTCCTCAACAATGAGCCGGATCACCCTCGGGTAATGGCAGCACATGGCTGTAGTGCCGTAACTGACGCTCCCTCACAATGCAGGTCATGTGCGTTATTCGCGACTCCATGAGCAACAGAAAGTCAAACCAGCGGTACTCAAGGATTTTCCGGAGAAACACAGTACCAAAGGAGTCCAGTCTTCGTCTCAGGTCACCGGATAGCGTCCATGTCTCGCAACCATATAGCAAGACAGGAAGCACCAGGACTCTAAAGGCTTCGACCTTCATCCTTTTGCAGAGATATCGGGAGCACTACACACCCCTTTCCAGCAGTGTGGAAGGTACTAGATAATAAATGCATATTGTGGACATGAAAGGCGGTATATAATAGGTGGGGGGCAGCGTGATGTAGAGGTTTGGACATCAAACCATGAGGCTGTGAGTTCAAATCCCACTACTGACACCAATTACCTATGAGCATGTGCTCCAATTGGAGCACCAAATGAAATGTAACTAATTGTATCTCAGATATGGTAAGTCACGTTGGATAAAAGCCACAGGCTAATAATAATTAATAATAAATAATACATAAATAGGTATGAAGGGCACTACTGTATATAACAGATTAATAGAAATGACAGTATTATACTGTATAATAGAAAAATACATATGAAAATATGACAGATAGACAGATGTGGAAGGCACTAGATAATAGATACATGAAAGTCGGTTGGCAGTGTGAAGTAGAGGGTTGGACTTCAGACCCTGTGACTGTGAGCTCAAATCCCACTACTGACACCATGTGACCACGAGTATGTGCTCTAATTGGAACAGCAAATTAAACGTAAAGGCATCAGCAAAATAAGTATCTATTATCTAAGCAGCAGCTCGACAGAAGTCAGAGTGGGCTTTCTGACTTAAGTATAAGAGAGAGCAACCTCCTCTGATAGCAACGTGTGTAGCAACCACAAAACAATACAACTTCAAAATGATGGCACCTGTAAGGGAAACAACATGGTAGGCACGTCAAAGGTCCACTATTTAACCAACTATGATGACCCCTAATTAAAAGACCAACGACAGAAATGCATTCCATGTATTCTGAAACACATGAAATAACACCAGAGAAAATTTCTAAAAAGTTCATATTTCTGACAGCTCGTCTCTCTTGTAGATAGGATCGAAGCAATATCATTCAGTCAGTCAGTAAGTAAGTGACTAAGAAATGCACTGTGGGCCGCCCTTACACCATATTGTTCTTGCTGTCTACCTAAGATCAAGCAAAGCTTTTGTTAAGGCTGTGAGTGACCAAGAGACGCAGCTACTGTAGGTGGCCTCAGTTCAAAGTAGTGTGGGCACCAGGGGGTGCTCCAGCTGCCCAAACACACAATACAAAGGCTCAGACACAAAAAGCACAAGAGAGTTTTAATTCCAAGGGAAACTCTTTTCAATCGTTTCCTCCAGTGCCAACACAAGTACAGAATTAACACAAGCAGCACATAGCTACACCTTGCCTTCTTCTTCTCCTCCTCTCCCTCCCTCTCTGTCTGTCTGTCCTTGTCACTGCCTCAATTCCTCCTCGCAAGCATTGTCCTCCTTCCTCCTGTCTCTGACTCCTCGAACTGTGGCAGACGTCTTCTTTTATGTTGTCCCCGGAAGTAACCAGGGTGCACCTCTGGTTGAGGCTGGAGCTGCCCAGTTCCCGCACCACCCCCTGGCGGCACTCATGGAACCCAACATGGCTGAGCCGGCAAACTCCAAGTCCCATGATGCCTGGTGGGAATCCGTGGTGCTGTGACCCAGCGGGGCTGACATCTAGTGTTCTGGGGGAGAACACTACTGAGAACACTACTTTCCTACTGAGGGTGTACTGGCCGGGTCAGACTCCCGGCCGTCCCTCACAGTAGTTACCCAAAAAAACACTGGGCATTACGATGCACTTAATTTAGCCATCTCTTGGCAAGCCGCTTCTGCACAGATGTGACGCTCTGACACTTGGATGCCCCTTTTTGCCATCTCTGCTCGCACGCAGATTAACAATTGATACAAAGAGAAGCTCTGGCAGTGCTCACTATGTCAAACCATCCTCGGGTGCTCACATCAGCGCCTGGATTTGCTTGTCTTGGTCCCTGCTCACATTGACCTCGCGCTCGGGCACACGGAGATCATATGTCAGTGGGAATCTGCAGCACCGCTTGGGCACCGGGGTGACAATTCCCATTTCACCAGGCACTCAGCAGAATACAAATTCCTCTCTTGAATTTGTTGTCGGTAAAACAGACAAAAGATGCCTCAGCAAGGCAGACAAGTTATTAGCTGTTGATGTGCGGCATAGCATGGCTTTCAAGGTGGAACCTGGCACCTGGCTAGATGACTTAGAATGCAGTGTGGCATGCATCGCAAGGCATGCTTACATTTAGATACCCGGCAGTGACCTTCCTTCCTTGGCCAAACGTCGTGCAGTGACAATAACAGAACTGCGCGGCTGAACGAAGCCGAAAGGAGCTAAGAGGTGGCGTACATCTGACCGTGAGTTTCAGATATCCTCAGCCTCCCCTCACGTTGCCTCTTTGGGTTAGGGAGGTGTGGAGTCGCAGAACTGCAAGAGGCTCTGCGCCGCGCTTTAGGTGTTTACCACTGGAAAGCGTTTGACCAAAATTCTTTGTGACACCGCAGCTTAACTGAATTTTCTCCTCCTTCACAAAGCTTTATCTGCCCGGCGAGGTTTAGCTGTTGTGTCAGGTGGAGAGTAAGAAGTTAGCAGTTGTTGAGAAGGCGGCTTATGAAAACTTGCTAAAGCCGCGCAGAGTCAACTTACTTCTTCTTTATATCGTGCGCTACGATTATCATTTATTTCGAGGACGCCTTTACCTAAGGCTACTAACAAAGACAGTTATGATATTTTAAGAAGGATCAGAAGGTGCAAGCATCGAAAGCAAAATAGAAAAATGAACAAGAATTGGGCACGACGGCTACCACACACGAGGGCAAATCAAAAGGTAACGGTAACTTGAAAATTTACGCGGTAACCACGACGCATAGAAGCTGACACAGTACAACACATCCGCAGTGGCTTATGGGTAGTTTGAACATGTAGAGCGTAGCACTCTGCCGTTAGTCTAGTGGACGCTCCACTGCGAGATTGCACTGTTGTTAAACGACACGCCGTAGTGAGTTTACGAAATCCATCGAAAGGATGATATACCCGTGCAGTTCCCGCAGCTCTGCACATCTCCCTTATCCTTGAAAATTGGTACGAATGTACGTCTTCTCCTCTCCTCCGGCATCTTATCACTTTTCAAGGTTTTGTTAAACAATCCGGTTAGGAACTCGACTGCCTAAACAGCCCCTAAACATCTCTGTGATTCCACCGGTATGTCGTCCGGGCCTACTGTTCTTCCACTTTTTCATTCCTCTTCATAGCTTCCCTCACTTCAGCTTTACTGATCCCCAGTACTTCATCCAACTTACACTCTCCCTCATTTTCAAAATTCGTAAGTACTCCTTCCACCTTTTCAACACACTCTCCCCGCTAGTCAGTCAAATTTCCAGCTGCATTCTTTATCACCCTGTCCCGCGGCACGTCCTTCCCTGTTCGGTCCCTCTTCTTTTATGTCCAGCTTCTCGTACAGCTCGACATCCGCCTGTTCCTCAGCCTTCGCCACCTCTCTCCTCACCTTTTGCCACATCTCTTTGTACCCCTGTCTGCTGTCGTCATCTCTCTGGTTATCCCAATTCTGTTTTGCTAACTTCTTTGTCTTTCCCGTAATTCCCCATTCCGTCATCAAGTCTCTTTGTCTTCCTTCCTCTGTCCAGATGTCACACCAAGCACCTTCCTAACTCTCTCCCCTTACCACTTCAGCTTCATTTATCCTGTCTTCACCACCACCCAGCGCTCGTCTCACTTCCTCTCAGAATTTCAAACCATAGTCTTCCTCCTTCAACTTCCACTACCTGATCCTTGGTTCCATTCTCACCTTGAAATTCATCCTGCATACCACCAGTCGATGCTGTCCAGCAACACTTTCCCCTGCCACCACCTTACATCCTCTAATCTCTTTCATGTCACATCTCCTACAGAGGACACAGCCTACCTGTGTGTAACAGTTTTGCATTTCATGACCATTATTGCGGCCAGACATGCTCGTGCAGAAGGGATTCATTACAAATTGGCTTTTTTCTTGTTCTTCTTTCAGCTGTTCCCATTAGGGGTCACCACAGCGGATCATCTTCTTTCATATCTTTCTGTCTTGTACATCTTGTTCTGTCACCCCCCATCACCTGCATGTCCTCTCTCACCACATCCATAGACCTTCTTTTAGGCCTTCCTTTGTTCCTCTTCCCTAGCAGCTCTATCCTTAGCATCCTTCTCCCAATATACCCAGCATCTCTCCTCTACACATGTCCAAACCAACGCCATCTCGCCTCACTGACTTTGTCTCCCAACTGTCCAACTTGAGTTGACCCTCTAATGTACTCATTTCTAATCCTGTCCATCTTTGTCAAACACCCAATGCAAATCTTAACATCTTTATCTCTGCTACCTCCAGCTCTGTCTCCTGTGCCACCGTCTCTTGCCCATATAACATAGCTGGTCTCACTACTGTCCTGTAGACCTTCCCTTTCACTCTTGCTATTATCCGTCTGTCACCAACAACAACAACAACATTTATTTATATAGCACATATTCATACAAACAGTAGCTCAAAGTGCTTTACATAATAAAGAATAGAAAAATAAACACACCAATCACTCCTGACACTCTTCTCCACCCACTCCACCCTGCCTGCACTCTCTTCTTCACTTATCTTCCACAATCCCCATTACTCTGTACTGTTGATCTCAAGTATTTAAACTCATCCACCTTCGCCAACTCTACTCCCTCATCCTCACCATTCCACTGACCTCCCTCTCATTCACACACACATGTATTCTGTCTTGGTGGTCCTACTGACCTTCATTCCTCTCCTCTCTAGATAGATAGATAGATAGATAGATAGATAGATAGATAGATAGATAG
>JANRMT010062824.1:4209480-4223791 GCA_026402145.1 Polypterus bichir lapradei | reverse complement strand
ATAGATAGATAGATAGATAGATAGATAGATAGATAGATAGATAGATAGATAGATAGATAGATAGATAGATCAGATGCTCTCCCCCTCTGCTTATTTTCATTGATGAGTACGATTCTGAATAAGTGAAGCTTGGTTTACGCCATTCTTCCAGCACACATTGTGTCTCATCACATTTTTGTTCCTGTACACCCCATATGTCAGATTGAATGACCTTCTGTTTTCTGTGACATTACAGGACTTTGTATGCCATACCTGAAGTTATTAAGTGAAAGTAAAGATTGAGAGTTTGAGCAGATGCCCCTCGCCCACTGATTTCTGACTGACCAGGCCCTCCACCCACCCATCATTCTGATGTTCCTTCCCATACGAGTGTTTCCCGTTGCGCCAGCCCCAGAACCTGCACAGCTGTCACCTTTGTGAAATCTCCTCGGGCACTGGTGCCATTTCGAAATCGAGAGCATGCCAGTGCCCTGGCTGCAAGAATAAAAGGAAGCGAGGCGGCTACAATTTATATCAAAGCGACGCAGGACGTCAGAGATGGATGAAGTCAATTTGAGTAAATGAGAAATAAATGAATGACTCTAAGGAACAATTCACATGATGTGACTCAAAGGCCCCAGGAAGCTGGGGAGCAGCTAAACCAGCAACCAAAGACAAGGATCAAGATCATTAAAATGAAAAGTACATTTTAGAGACCAATTTAAACACCTGGTATGTCTGTATCTAACAATACACCCTGAGCAAATCCCGACAACCTCATGGAGAGCACCTGTACAAATATGACTGGGCTGGAGCTGTAAGGAAAGGGGGGTATACAACACGAAGAATGTTTAGTTGCTTATAGAAATCGAGAAATAACTAAAGTCTGAAGGGGAACCACAAATTTAAACACAGACACAGGAGACCACTGAAGCAAACGTAATGGAGTTCAGTAACAAAAGACAGAACAATCACACCAATGGATGAAAAAAGGACAGACCCCCCCCAGTCAAAAAACAGGCAAAACCCACCTACTCAGTTTTACTTATACATCACATACTGTACGTGGCGCATTTATATTGTTATTTTTTGTCTGTTGGCAGTATATCAGTGTCACGACTGGGCACACATTTTCTTTAATACTTTTAAATATCAGACCGATGTTTACAGTATTTGATTATGTCAACCTCCTTTGTAAGTCACTTTGGGTTAAAGCATCTGCTAAGCAAGCAAATCTAACATTGTCCTTTTAACATTTCACCGCACCAAAGAGCCTGTACACTCAGTCACGATAATTAGGGAGATGTGGAGGTGGTCCACTGCTATAAGCACTTGAGGGTCCACATCAATGACAGCTTAGACTGGTCTCACAGCACATGGGAGCTAGAGAAGAAAGGGGGCAGAGAAGGCTTGATTTGATTAGGAGACTCCAATTAATCAATATGACAAGTGACATCCTTCATGTCTTCTACAAGTCTGTGATGGCCAGTTTGGAGTGCTCGGCTGGTAACATCACTTCAGGAGAGGACCACCGAATCGACAAGCTACTTAAAAAGGCAGGCTCAATTATGGCACACACGTTGGACCCCCTGGAGGACATACCAAAGGAGAGAATGAAAACAAAACTGAATGCCATCATGAACAACATTGCACATCCTCTCTGAGACACACCAACACTGAGGACTTGCAGCCAATAAATCATTCAGCACAAGTGGATCAAGAAACACAACTGGGGGGCTCACTGGGACTGCGAATGCCAAGACAGATGTTTTGTTTCCTTTCAAATTTTGAATCATTTTGGTGTGTGTTCAGACCATAGTGTGTATGTATACATGTTCATTTATATAAATAGATTATAGATATAGAATAGATATGTAAAAAGCCTAATTTCACCCGGGGGACAAATAAAGTTCTTTCAATCTATCTGTGAATGATATAGCGCCTTTCATATCTGTCTGTCTGTTTATCTATAATATAGTGCCTTTCATGTCTATCTATCTATCTATTATATAGTGCCTTTCATGTCTATCTATCTATTATATAGCACCTTTCATGTCTATCTATCTATTATATAGTGCCTTTCATGTCTATATATCTATTATATAGTGCCTTTCATGTCTATCTATCTATCTATTATATAGTGCCTTTCACGTCTATCTATTATATAGTGCCTTTCATATCTATCTATCTATCTATCTATCAATTATATAGTACCTTTAATAAGTATATATATTTTTCTGTCTTGTTATACTAGGCATTAGACTATATAGTACTCTTCTTATATAGTAAATTTTACATTGATCATATTTAGCTCCATGCATGTGTCTTTCAATTATATAAAGCACCTTTTCTATATATCTATCTGTTATATAATGCCTTTCACATCTATCTATCTATCTCTCCTATACAGTGCCTTTCATATATATATATATTTATCTGTCTTGTTATACTAGGCATTAAACTATATAGTGCCTTTCTTATTAGTACATTTTACATTGATCTAATTTAGCTCCTCTGCTTGTATCTATCATATAGTGCCTTTCCAATCTATCTGTCTATCTATTTATCTATTTAAAGAGCTTCTGTAAAAAGTCAGTTTTCTGCCAGTCTCTCTTGGTGAATTGTGCTTTATCATTATGTTAAAATAATATAAAACAATCTAACCAGGCAGCCGTATTGAGTTTGAGGGCTCGACAGTTGGTATTGTTTTAATAATTGCCCCCCAAGATTTTCCACCCTAGACCCCTCTGGGTGCCTCTGCACTTTTTCAAGTGTCTCATGCGGTGGGCTCTTCCCCACTTTTACTTTTCCTTGGCACCCTTCAGAATCTCTAACAAGCGAGCTTGACGGTCGACTGCTATTCTCAGCCAAAGAGTCCTTTCTAATTTCGGAAATCACAGAATTAATCGATCACGAGATGACGGGTGATGTCACGGACTGTGATAAGAGGCCTAATTAGTTGGTACTGCAGCTATCCCCCCCCCCCCCCCAAATTAGAAGCAAAACCAGAATTTCATGTGCCATGTGTGCTAATGGTGCCATCAGTTTTTAATAAGTGCATAATATTCTGTATAAGACACATTTAATATTTTAATTGCAGTAATTATTGACAATTTCTAATGGCTTCCTTTTAGAGCTTTTCCTTCTTCCCAATGCCATGGCGGGGGGTTTTCCTCGAAGCTGGCACTGAAATGGCATATTTGTTCTGGATTGGTCTCTGCGTTGTGTCCGCTGTGGTGGTGGAAACCTTTATTCCTGTCTTGAAGGGAGGCACCTTTAGAGAGTCTTGGGGGGGGGGCTGAAGGTTTGGGGGGTCAATGCAAAATATTTGTGTTTTTTTGTCTCCTCACAGAATTCCTTAAATTCCTGAAAGTCTTTTAAAATTAATTAAACAAAAAAAAAAAAAAATCTGATGAGACCGCACAGCACTTGACGTGCACAGCAGACTTGCTGGTGTTAAAGGAAACCTTCCAAGTGTCCACAGTGTAAGGACACACGCCATTAGGAGAGGGGACACAGTGGCACTGTGACAGATAACAATCGTGACACAGCGGCACCCCTTAAAGCTCTCGTCTTGACATTTTGACCCCCTCAAGAGAATACTCGGACCCCTTCGCCTTCCGCACACTTTATTGAGTTGCAGATTTCATTTTCAATGGACACACGTTTGCCATTTTTGCCCATCAGTTGACACTCCATAACCCAAAATGACAAAGTGGCGACACGTCTGCAGAAAGGTCTGCAAATTTATTACAAATCCAAAGCTGAATTCTCCATTCAGAAGAGGGAGGCTGTGTTTTACCAACAGGCTGGAATTCTACGATGGAAAGAATACCAGGAGAGTGGCGCATGGGAGATTATTGATCTGGACTTTCAGAAGACATTGGATGAGAAGGGTGGGCATCAAACTAAAAGAAGTGGGAGTTAAGGGTGTGATGGGAGGGCAGAATTGGCTCAGACACAGGAAGAAGAGGGTGATGGAGTGAGGAACCTTATGAGAATTAGGTGAAGCTACAAGTGGTGTCCAGCAGGGGTCACTGTTATTAACAGAGCTAACTATCCCCTCAAGGTTCCTGAGGTGGCTGAAGCGAGCACGTCTTGCCCCTTCCATTCTCACCATGTTCTACAGAGGCACCATGGAGAGTGTCCTGACCAGCTGCATCACTGTCTGGTATGGAAACTGCAACATATTCGACCGCAAGCGCCTGCAAAGGATAGTGAAGACAGCAGAGAGCATTATTGGGGTGCCTCTCCCTTCACTACAGGACATATTTTACAAACGCAGTGTCCGCAAGGCCTGCAGCATCGAGCAGGAGCCCTTACACCCCTCACATGGACTTTTCACACTTCTGCCATCCAACTATTATCATACACTGATAATCTCTGTATTATCTAGATCTATTATTTATTTATTTATTATATTACATATCTTACACATCAATATTGCTGCTACTTCTTTGTCCTATCTTTGCACAATGTCTTGTCTTGTTTGTGTTTTAATTTTTAATTTCTAATTTTTAAATTTTTAAATGTTAATCCTATTTTTAATTTATTATTTGCACATCATGTTGTTACACTGTGGACCCTGAGCTTCACAATTTCATCTATCTGTATACTTGTATATGGTTGAGATGACAATAAAGTTCACTTTGACTTTGAAGGTTGCTGGATATCATGGCCGGCCTGTACTCTGGTACTGTGACTGCTGTGCAGAGTGGAGGCAGAACTTCTGTGTTTATCCCAGTTGATTCTGGGGTCTGTCGGGGGTCTGTTCTGCTCCTACTCTGTTCAATGCGTGCATGGACTGGGTGTTGAGCAGGGGCGTGGGGTCCAGAGGCTGGGGGGCATCTGTTGGTGAAGAAAGATTCACGGATCTTGACTTCAATCTTCACAGAGTCAATGGAGGCTCTGATGGGGGCTCTCGAGAGACTGAGTGAGGAGTCTGAGGGTCTGGGCTTGTGAGGGTCCTGATAAAAACCAAAAAGCCAGGCCTTTAATGACCTCTTGGGCACGGCCATTATCAGTGTGTCTGTCTGCGTAGAGAGTGTCGACCTCGTCGAGAGGTTTACTTACCTCCGCAGTGACATTCATGTGACTCTGGTGACTCTTCCTATGAAGTCAGTAGACATATTGGGAGAGCATGGGGGGTCATGAGGTCGCTGGAAAGGAGTGTGTGGCGCTCCCGATATCTCAACAAAAGGATAAAGGTCCAAGTCTTTAGAGTCCTGGTGCTTCATGTTTGTGAGACATGGACACTCTCCAGTGACCTGAGATGAAGACTGGACTCCTTCAGTACTGTGTCTCTTCAGAGGGTCCTTGAGTCCTGCTGGTTTGACTTTGTGTTGCTCACGGAGTCCCAAATGAGGCACACGACCTGCATTGTGAGGGAGCGTCAGTTACGGCACTACGGCCATGTGGTGCCATTACCCAAGGGTGATCCGGCTCATTGTTAAGGACCCGAGTGGCTGCACCAGGCACAAATAACACCTGACTGTGGCAGATAGAAGGTCATTTCCGGAGGGTGGGACTGGACAGCGTGTCTGCCTGGGTGGTTGCCAACCGGGATCCCGAGCTGTTTCATCGTGTGGTGGGTGCGGCAATGCACTGTACCAGGGCATTCCCCTGACCTGACCTAACCTGATAAATGATTTGTACTGGAATTTAAATAACAAGCTGGTGAAGTTTGCAGATGATATCAAGCAGGGTGGATTGGGAGATAATTGAGAATTCATTGAATCATCACAGAGGGACTGGGACAGCAGAGAGATGAAATTTAATGAACGTAAATGTAAAGTATCACACGTAGGAAGTAAAAATGTGAGGGAGTCATAGTGGACTCTAAGCTATCGACTTCCAGACCGTGTTCAGTTGCCATTAAGAAGGATGACAGTGTCAGGTTATATAGCGCCTTGATGTGTGGAGTACAAGTCACAGGAGGGTCTGCTCAAGATTTATAGCACACTGGTGAGGCCTCATCTGGAGTCCTGGGTGCAGTTTTAGTGTCCAATCTAATAAAAAAGACATAGCAGCACTAGAAGAAGTCCAGTGAGGAGCGACTAGGCTGATTATGGGACTTGGTCAGCAGATAGGATTGGACAGATGTGTGGCAGATGATAATTAATGTCAGTAAATGCCAAGGATTACACACAGGAAGTAAAAATGTGAGGTTTGAATACACAATGGGAGGTCAGAAAATCGAGAGTCCACCTTATGGGAAGAATTTAGGAGTCATAGAGGACTTGACAGTATCAACTACCAGACCGTGTTCAGAAGCCATTAAGAAGGCTAACAGAATGTCAGGTTATATAGCGCCTTGATGTGTGGAGTACAAGTCACAGGAGGTTCTGCTCAAGCTTTATAACACATTGGTGAGGCCTCATCTGGAGTCCTGGGTGCAGTTTGGGTTTACAGGCTACAAAAAGGACATAGCAGCACAAGAAAAGGTCCATAGAAAAGCGACTAGGGTGAGTCCAGGGCTACAGGGGATGAGTTATGAGGTAAAATTAAAAGAGCTGAGCCTTAAGGAGATGAAGAGGAGACCTGACTGAAGGGTTTAAAATGATGAAGGGAATTAGTCCAGTGGATCGAGACGGTGACTTTAAAATGAGTTCATCAAGAACACGGGGACACAGTTGGAAACTTGTGAAGAGGAAATTTCACATAAACATTAGGAAGTTTTTCTTTACACAAAGATCGATAGACACTTGGAATAAGCGACCGAGTAGTGTGGTGGGCAGGAGGACTTTAGGGACTTTCAAAAATCAAGTTGATGTTATTTAAAGAGAACGAAGTGGACAGGACTGGCGAGCTTTGTGGGGCTCAATGGCCTGCTCTCATCCAGATTAAAATGTTACAACTGGATCCAGATCCAGTTGTAACATTTTAATTTCTGATATAATTTTGTTAATCCCCATAATATACACGATATGTGAAGACTGACTGTTTATCACCCCCCGAGTCTACTGGTGTGAGTGGGTGACGTTGTCATTTGGGCTGAGTGCTGTAGAACGTCACCATGCTTGAGGGGATTCATCAATAACTTGTTTCTGTTTTTTTGTGAGTAATAATAATAATAATAATGATCAGTAGAGGTCACGCCTTGTGTACGCCAGGGGGCACCACTCTTCAATTCCTCCAGTGCAGTTCTAACAGGCCAGTAATTATTACTTTGGACTGCCATTTTTTTCTTATCTTTCCTCTCTGATAAACAGGGCTCTCTTATCTCCCATGTGGCTCCGGTGCGCCTCGTCTAACCTTGTAGCGCCATTATTTATTTAACAGTAGGGAAATATCTCTCTCTCTTTTTCCTGATTCTTATCGATGGCAGCCTGCTACATTACATACATTTTATAACAACGGGCAGTCATTATAGCCGAACAACAAACAAGCGGATGACTTCACAGGATTCAAAAGAGATGACGTGCATCCTGAAATTCCGTTGGCGTCGTCAGGATGACTCGTGTCGTGAAGGCTGATTTTCTGACGTATTCTCCCGCTTTCATTGCAGTGGGTTTGGTAAGGGCCAGGAAACACACAGGCGGCTTGCTTGTGCCTCTCGGTGAAATTTCTCTCGTTCTCGAGTTTCACGGTAAACTGATATGCGTATGGCCGGTGAAGGCCTGGCACCTCAACTCACACACATCACCAGAAAAGAAGGGGAAGCCATGAAACTCTTCAGTAAGCAAAGAGTTGTGGGATTTTTATACTCGACCCCGGAAAGAATTTCTGGTGACCCAGCACGACTTGTGGGGAGTACATCCGGGTTATTTGGGAAGCAGGGTAATGCTCCCCCTGACAGTGCCCCCTTGTGGCACCTCGGCCTGCACTTTAGGTCCCATCAGTGAAGTGCGGTGAGGTTCATGGCTGGTGATTCCTTCAGAGTCAGATTTACAAATGTATGAACCCCAAAGAGTCGCTTATTGACTATTCAGTTAGCAGCCAGCATGCACATCGACTACTGGTTATGTTTCATATCTCATCTTCATTCCTTATACACACACAGGTAAGGTGCATATCTGGCTAAGAAAGAACGTTACATTTAAAGCAGCTAGAGGGCGACAGAGAGCGGAGAGAGCGCATTTGCTCCTCTCCCTCCATGTGTTCTAAATTTGCCGTTGCGATTCCACAATTCAAACTCATTCAATACAAATGAAAGTATAGAGTGGTGAACAAAAAAAAACGGATTTCAATTTTGACCTTAATTGAAATATTTAATTGTTTTTAAAAGCTTATAATTCTGATGCTTTAATCAATTTTAATGCCGACTGTTCAACAAAAGGATAACAACAAAAACAAAAGAATATTTTATTTAAGGTCAAAATTTAGTTTTTAAATGTTGGATTTTTTTTTTCTTAGTCTGGTCCCATTTTTTTATGAAATTGAAAACTGTTTATGGTCTTACCTTTATAAATGAAGTCCATGCGCCTATCCTTCATCCATCCATTATCCAACCCGCTATATCCTAACTACAGGGTCACAGGGGTCTGCTGGAGCCAATCCCAGCCAACACAGGGCGCAAGGCAGGAAACAAAACCCCGGGCAGGGTGCCAGCCCACTGCAGCCTATCTATCTATCTACCCATCGCAGGGCACTCACACACACACACACCAAGCACACACTAGGGACAATTTAGAATCGCCAGTTCACCTAACCTGCATGTCTTTGGACTGTGGGAGGAAACCAGAGCACCCGGAGGAAACCCATGCAGACATGGGGAGAACATGCAAAATCCTTCTCCATGAAAATCTCCGTCACTTTCTTGTAAAAAACCTCCTTATTTTCTTTTAGTTTTAAAAATCTTAATCTTCCATTTTGGCAGTCAGTTGGAACAAAAAAATAACAAACGGCCCGCTGCAGCGCACTTGACTTTCTGATGTTGCTAACTTGTTGGCGCCTCTCATTAGAAGAACAGCAGCAGCGAGCACCTGTTGGGCTCACAGGTGCCCCCTTCAGGATGGCACAGTACTGTCTGCCTCACCTTGTGCCGTTTCACTGCGGTTTTATGTCCGATCAGTGAGACTAAATATGTCACACGCATTCATTAAAGATACTAGCAAGACTGTGAAAAGTCCGGGTGTATAACAAACGTGTCTGCACACATTATACTGACGACATACAGAGAGACAGCAGCAGGCACACGCCAGTTGCAGGCATCAACCACGTGTGTGGGGGAGAACGTGGTCCGAGGTGAGGTGAGGCTCGTGGCTGCCGCACCTTGCGTTTCTCCTCTATTTGAACAGAAAATGTGCCATTTCAGCAATTTTGACTATAAAAATTATCATAATTATTGGAATCATACAGAAAACAAATTTATAGCACAGACCAGTCGACACATTTATTGTGTGTTATCATTATTAGTGAGGCTCTGCCTTAACTGCCTCCCCTGACCACACGTCCCTGGTTCCCATGAACCCCTGCTGGTGACATGGGGTTTGAAGCAGAAACTGAGATGTCTGTGAGTGCCATGGAGGACAGACGGGCATCCACTGATGAAGGTTGGCATGATCCCGGGACAAAAATGGAAGGTGCCAGGGGACAGACAAGCAGAAGCTGGTGGCCAGTAGCAGTTCCATCCCCCATACTTTAGGTAGCAGTGGTCCCCTAGAGGCGTACCAGCATGGATACCCACAGGGGTTCCTGGGAAGTGGAGTGCCCTGGAAGTGAAGCCCTAGGTGCCACACACTGGGCATTGTCAGGTGGGGGGACTACCAAATAACCTGGAAGTGCTCATGCCAGGTCACCAGAAGGTGCCCAATGGTTTATCTCGAGGAGTCAGAGGTGAGAGGCAGCGAGCAACACTGAACCGGAGGCGGAAGGAGAGGACAGAAGTTCATTGTCTGTATGGCTTTGGCTGTGTTTCGTTGTATTTAGAGCTCGCTGGTTATTAAAATAGTCCATGACTGTTTTGGGCCTGGGATTTGGAGCTGAGTGGTGCCCCCTACTGGTTACACAACTTTTAACAAGAATCTGGATGAGATTTTGGGACAACTTAGCTATTGGCTAAACTAACGGGCTTGATGAAGTGAATGGTCTCCTCTCGTTTGTCACATTTCTTATGTTATCACCACGGATGCCCAGCGATGCCAGGAAAGCCCACGGATGCCCACACTTGGAAAGCATATTTGATGAATTACACTCACTGAACAATTTATTAGACAGGAGCGTACCCCTGCGTATCCACACAATTATCTAATCAGCCAATCATGTGGCAGCATTCATGACATGTCATTTTCCAACCCGAATAATCCAGATCTGGAATATTCTTATTGGTTGAGTATTTTTTAATAGTAAGACTCTGAATGAGACGTAACACACATGATGTTAGCCTGCCTGACCTCTGAGGTTGTCATTCTGTAATGGCGCTTAGCCTCTGAGGTTTGTGGCCACTAGGGGGCGTTCCAGCACCTCAAACACACTGAGTCCCGGGTTCAAATCCAGCATTTTTAATTTCAATAACGTAGACCTTTTACAGTAGCGGCCCTCACACAGCACAGTACGGCCCAACAATACCAACAAGTCACTCATTTTTGCTCCTTGCATTTCCCCCGCTTCTCCTGGGCAGTGGGGTCCAGTTCTTCTGATTTCCTAAGCCGAATGGGGGGCTCTCTTTTAACTCCGGACCAGGGAATACTGCCAGTGCTTAACCAGTCAGGACTATGGTGGTCCTTTTATCGTTGCTATCTGACAGCTCCCCCTGGCAGCTCCCATAGAAACCCACAGACCCCACAACTCATATGCTGCCCTGCAGGCGCCCATAATGCAGCTTGCCAGACAGGGGTGCTGCCACCCAGTGTACAGGGGATGCTCTGCTCATAGCAGGCAGCCACCCACTCTGCTGTCCCTCCCTGCTGCCAAGTCCATCCCGGGTGTCTCTCAGTGGTTGTTGGGATGCCAGTCCGCTGTAACTTCTTTCCACAAATGGGTCCTGGCATGGAATTATTGCCCGCCTGACCTTCCATTAACAAGGCGTCCTGGTCAGGGAAAGGACTGGGGTCCACTCCAGCTGGACAGCCGGGTTGTCCCTCTTAGGTTCCATATAAAAATATTCTTCCTGTAAGACACGCTAATAAAGCTGCTTAGCCCCCGAGGTTTCATTCGGAAGCCTATGTTAGCTAAAGAGCCTAAAACCTTGGAGGTTACGCATGAAACCTTGGGGGCCAAGCAGCTTTATTAGCGTGTCTTACAGGAAGAATATTTCATATGCAAAAAAAAAAAATCGACTGTAGGATTTCTTTCCAGGGGTCCACAGACTCAGATATTAGGGTAGCTTATAACAGCTTCATCTCATAAAGAGGCACGGTGGCGCAGTGGTAGCGCTGCTGCCTCGCAGTAAGGAGACCCGGGTTTGCTTCCCGGGTCCTCCTGCGTATAGCAAGGTTATTATAGTTAACGAAAACTAAAATCAAAACTGAAACTATTACTAAAAAAACATTTTCATAAACTGAAATAAAATAATTAACAAAACCAAAATGAAAAACTAAAACTAAACAAAACTATTAAAGTAGCTAGAAAGACTAACTGAAATAAAATAATAATTTACTAAAAATATTTAAGTTTTTGTTTTTGAATGAATATTCTTGCCGTTAGTCTTTAACTCTTGTAACTTTTAACTGTAAAACAAGGTCATCCACCACGAGCCGCCTGCATGTATTCATCCAGTGAATGGCGGCTGGTGATGGAGGGCGGGTGTTCACACAGCATTTATGGTGACAGAGCGAGCTGAATACGCGTGTAAAGCATGTCAAATAGAAAGCGATTTACTGCACCGCCAATCTTTACACTTGTTGTATATCAAGATGTAACTCAAACAGCCGACAAAACCTTTACCATAAGGACAGAAAAATCCCGAGGTTCAGTTTATTTCTGAGGTGCCTGCGTTTTGTTGACACTTTACACGGGAGAAATCCTTTATGAAAATAAAACGGCACTAATTGAGAGACTGACTAGGTCGTCATCAAAAAAGTCGTTTAACAACAAAGCGATACAAACCTTGTAAAATTCCTGAGTTGGCAATGTCTCTACTGAACTACAGGTAGGTAGGCGAAGAGATTCTGCCAACTGGTAAAAAAGTAAAGATACTAATGTATTTTTGTATTCATGCTATATTTATTCATTTATCTTTTTGTAGTTTATATTCAAAGCTCAAAATACCTGATACAGTGGAACTTCGGGTCACGACCGTAATTCGTTCCAAAACTCTGGTCGTAACCCGATTTGGTCGTGACCCGAAGTAATTTTCCCCATAGGATTGTGTGCAAATTCAATTAATCCGTTCCGGACCGTATGAACTGTATGTAAATATATATTTTTTAAAGATTTTTAAGCACAAAAATAGTTAATTATACCATAGAATGCACAGTGTGATAGTAAACTAAATGTAAAAACATTGAATAACACTGAGAAAACCTCGAACAGAGAAAAGTAACATTGCAGGAGTTCACGCTACAGCCTTACGAACCGCTCGCTGTAAACACTTTTTTTTAAGCACAAGGAAAAAAATGAACATTTGAAAAATCCATAATTTATACAAAAACTAACCATAAACAACCAAGAAAACTAACCTTGCGTGAGTCGAGTTCTGGCATGAAGGAAGTGAGGAGGAACTTGTTGGAGAGGAGATTACAGTTTTGAGGTAAAGTCTGTCAAGATGCAGGTTCAATGCATGCTCCCATCTCGCTTCAGGGAGCCCTTAAACCCGTCACCGTCGGTAATGTTACCGATGAGCACGACAGTGAGCCACTACAATGGAGCAATCGGATGGTGCAAAAAGTGCCAAGTGCTTTTATTAAAATCAACAAAACAACAATCAAAACTAAAGTCCAAATTAAATAAAGTGCAGTGCTTTCAGAATCCTTCAATAAATAAATGATCCCATAAAAACAGAAGTGAAGTGGAGGTTAAAATCCAATAGGAAAAAGTCTTCATTAAATACAACGAGGTTAAAACAATGCTGGAAGCAGTCTCTTTAAAAACAGGCCCAGTTCATTCTTTAACTGCCTTCTCTCTCTCTCTCGCTCACTCGCTGCACATGGAGAGACTGAACAGGTGCGGAAATCATCAGTGCGTACGAACCGGAAGGGAAACTGGCTTGTTCGTCACCCGAGTGTGTGGTCGTGAACAGATGCAAAAGTTTGGCGAACTTTTTGGTCGTAACCCAATTTGTACGTGGTCCGAGACGTTCGTGACCCGAGGTTCCACTATTGTGAAAATAATCCAATAGCAGATTTATGTTTTAAAATATCTGTCCCTCTTTTTTAAATTTTTCTCTCTCTCTCTTAAAACAGGTTGTTGAAATATCATATTCTTTTTGTTCTTAACTTCATACTTATTGCATGGCAGGGATTTCTCCTGCCTTGCATCCAAACATGCTTGGGTAGGCTTCAGGTTCCTGTGATCCTGCACTAGTCAAACATCCATCCATCCAATCATTATCCAACCTGCTATATCCTAACTACAGGGTCACGGGGTTCTGCTGGAACCAAACCTAGTCAACACAGGGCACAAGGCAGGAAAGAAATGCTGGGCAGTGCGCCAGCCCACTGCAGGGCACACACACACCAAGCACACACTAGGGACAATTTAGGATCATCAGTGCACCTAACCTGCATGTCTTTGAACTGTGGGAAGAAACTGGAGCACTCAGAGGTGCTTCGATCAACATGTAGTGCCACATGAAATGCCACGCATCGCTTATACATTTGAGGCTGCCTTGAAATGCCTTTCTTCCTACTAGGGTTTAAATCTCCAGCTGTGTGTAGTTTGCCCACCATGTCCTTCTGGGCTTTCTCCAGCACTCGTTCCATAGAACACTAGTTTGATGGGTGACTTTAAAGTGCTCTGCCCTGAGGTGGATGGGCAATCGATCCGTGTTGGCACTTGCACTACGGCCATTGCAGCTATGATATGCAGCTACTCCCTAAACACTGCGAGGGGTCCGACTGAGTCTGGAGAATGGGATAAAAATTAGGAGCAGACCAGTGAAGAAAATCATTTTGTGTTTTATATTTGTGATTTGTTTGCACCGGCAGGTGGAGATCTGCTTTCATTTTGACATCGAGTACCGGGTTCCAAAAAGCTTATTTAAGTGCAATGGGGTCTGATGTTTAAAAACCAACAAGATCTGCAAAGTCGTATGGGTGTGTTGGGGGGGGGTTTATTTATACAGGCACAGAAATGTAAGAATCTTGTGACTCGAACAACCTGCTCGGTGTGATTCTCACCAGCCCACCAGACACCTCAGATCAGTCAGACTGCGCCCACAAGGCCAGTTGTTACCTGAGTGGAGACACGTGGAGTCTCATTATCATTTGTAATAAGAACAAAAAAAACAGAT
>JANRMT010062824.1:4143518-4161824 GCA_026402145.1 Polypterus bichir lapradei | reverse complement strand
CAATATATATATATATATATATATATATATATATATATATATATATATATAAAATGTGTTACTTATCCCATGTACTTTGTGGTGATGGCAAAGAAAAATTTTTAATCTCAAAGTTTTCACGCAGAACCGAGAGAAAAAGTTTGGTCTAATAAAACCCAATGGTGACCAATGATATACAGCGGCCAACAACGTGAAAAACATTGACAGAAAAAAGTCTCCTGCTCCTTGTGTCATGTAACACACGCGTTTTTTATCCAGTTGCTTGGTGAAAATCTGCAGAGCAAATGCTTTTTTGCTAAAACATTGTTAAACGAAAACTTCCTGAATTATCAGCAGGCAATGGACGTCTGATGAAACTGATTTTTTGAACTGAACAAACATCCCCTCGGCCCCCCCTTCATTGCTCATTGGTCTCGTCGTCTATTCAGATGCTTCAGGGGTTTCTTCCGAGATATTCGATTGGGTTCAAGTCTGGGCTCTGGCTGGGCCACTCAAGGACATTTTTAGAGAAGTCCCCAAGTCACCCCTGTGTTGTCCCTGCTTTGTGCTCACGGTCATCGTCCTGTTGGAAGGTGAACCTTCAGCTCCAAGGATGTTTCCATTAAGGACCTCTCTGTGCTTTGCTCTTTTCAACATTGTTTTACCCCTGACTAGTCTCTCTGTCCCTGATGCTGCCCCCGCTATGCCTCACCTTTGGAATTTTACTGTGCAGGAGACGAGCAGCTCCTGATCTCCTCACTTTTTCAAAGAGATCAATCTTGGTGTCATCAAACCAGAAAATCTTGCTTCTCATCATCTGAAAGTCCTTTAGATGCCACTCCAAAGTGTTCTTTTCATGTGTCACCCGGCCATGCTGCCCTAAAGCCCAGATTAGTGGAGGGTTATAGTGATGGCTGTCCTTCTGGAAGTTTCTCCCACCTCCACACAGGTAGCTCAGCCAGAATGATCATCAGGTTCTCGATTGTCTCTCTTACCAAGGGCCTTTCACCCAAAGTCCTCAGTTTGGCCGGATTGCCCCCTCTAGGAAGTTCCAAACTGCTTCCGTTTAAGAATTATGGAGGTCAGTGAGCTCTTGGGAATGCTGCAGACATTGTTTTGTAGTCTTCCTCAGATCTGAGACTCGACACAATCTTGTCTCTGAGCTCCACAGGCAGGTCCGTTGACCCCATGGCCCTTCTCAGTTTGTCTGGGTAGCCAGCTTCTCAGGAGTCGTAGTTAATCCAAGCCTCTTCCATTTCAGAATTACGGAGGTCTCTGCACTCTTGGGAACTTTCAGTGCTACAGAAACTGCTTTGTTGCCTTCTCCTGGTCCGTGCCACCTCACACAATCATACCTCTAAGCTCTGCAGGCATGTCCTTCGACCCTCATGGCTTGGTTTACGTCAACTGTGGGACCCCCTGTAGGCAGGTGTGTGTCTTTACTGATCAGGCCAATTCATTGAATTCACCACAGGTGGTCTCCAAACAAGGCGCAGAAGCATCTCAACAAGCTGATCAGTGGAATGGGATTCACCTGAGTCGCATTGTAAATGTTACTGCCAAGATCTGAATGCTTGTTTCAACGGGAAATTTCAGTATTTTACTTTTGATAAACTTTCCAAAATTCCTAAAATTCTTGTTTTTGCTTTGTCATTCTGGAGTATGGAGTGTTGTTCGATGAGGGAAAAAAATGAATCCAAATGATTTTAGCACAAGTCTGCAACAAAGCAAAATGTGTAACTAGTGAAGCGGGCTGGATACTTTCTGAAAGGCGCTATAAATCAGCCGAGTGAAGCCCGTTTAATGCTTTCGGAGATAAAAGACTTACTGCATGCGGTTCACAAAAAAAAAAATTAACAGCAAGCACGGGTCTTTATTTTGTAATCCACGTCTGTTTTAAGCGCTTCATGCTCTCGACTTTATATGAAAATCAATACATTGTTCCAAACGTCACCATGCACCACTCATCACATTTTTGACAGAAAATGGACTCGCCTAGTTTGGGAAAGTAGCTCCTGAAATATTGATATGAGACATAATGGAGGCAAAATGCACCTTTGGACTCCCATGTGAGCCCAAGCAGCCGTTCGTCTAACAAGCTTGGAAAGCTTCAGTCGTTCACCAATTCTAATAAAAGAAAAGGTTGATGTTACCGTGTCAATAGCATGTAACCCAACCCAAAGCACTTCAGATAAAATCAATCGGAAAGAACGTCCAGCCAGGTCTATCAAGTATGTGACACCCATCAAGTGACGTGCGCTGGACTTCAAGGTGACCACCGCCAGCACTGAAGAACCAGCGGTGTGTTTATCGTTGTGATTATTTACAGTGCTTCACTGCAGGTCTTCTTTTAAGGTTAATGGCACTGAATTCTGCACGTGATGTGGCCCTGGAGCCACAATGTTATGTCACCGGTTAGCGCGACCTGTGCAAAGATGTCCAGCAGTGACTGGAGGTCAGCAGAAAAGTGAGACACCAAGACAAATCAAAACTCATCTGGCACAGAGATGCTGACAAGTGCCCAGTGGCAGGGGGACCCACATCTAAAGTCAGGATAAGCAAGGGCAAAGAGTGGAGACAAGGGGTAGGGCCCACCAAAGGACAGCCCCATGCATGGAGAGGACGGATCCAGGAGCTCCCGACTTTGACGTGTGGAAAAAAGTGGATGGGGTTTAGTCAGCTCATGCAGGGATTTCAATATTTTTACATAGAAATGTTAGGAGATGATGGTGATGATGATAACATAAAGCCCACTCACTTCATTTCAGAGTTGCAGGGGAAAAAGAGCCTATGATGGCAGCACAGGAACAAGAACAAGAATAATATGAATATGAATACTACTACTACTACTACTACTACTACTAATAATAATAATAATAATACTATTACTACTACTACTATAATGTGATTGAGTACTACTAATACTATTACTACCACTTCTACTATTATTACTACTACTACTACCACTACTACTTCTAATAATAATAATATGAAAATTACTACTATTACTACTACTACTAATAATAATAATGATAATAATAATAATAATAATAATAATAATAATAATAAAATTATGATTACTACTACTATTACTACCACTACTACTATGACTAATAATAATATGATTATAAATACTACTAATATTAATAGTAATACTATTACTAACACTACTACTATTACTATTACTACTACTACTACTACTACTACAACTAATAATAATAATATGAGTACTACTAATAGTATTACTACCCCTATTACTATTATTACTACTACTACTACCCCTACTACTTCTAATAATAATAATAATACTAATAATACTATTATTACTACTACTATAATGTGATTATGAGTACTACTAATACTATTACTACCACTTCTACTATTATTACTACTACTACTACCACTACTACTTCTAATAATAATAATATGAAAATTACTACTATTACTACTCCTACTACTAATAATAATAATATGAATATGAATACTACTACTACTAATAATAATATGAATGTGAATACTACTACTATTACTACTACTAATAATAATAATATGAGTACTACTATTACTATTACTACTAATAATAATACTATTACTACTACTACTACTAATAACAATATGAATGGGAATACTATTACTACTATAATATGATTATAAGTACTACTAGTACTATTACTACCACTATTACTATTATTATTACTACTACTACTACCACTACTACTTCTAATAATAATAATAATAATAATAATAATATGAATACTACTACTAGTATTATTATGACTACTAGTACTACTACTAATAATAATATGAATGTGAATACTACTACTATTACTACTATAATATGATTATGAGTACTACTAATACTATTACTACCACTACTACTACAGTATTACTATTATTTCTACTACTACTACTACCAATACTACTTATAATAATAATAATAATAATAATAATAATAATAATAATAATAATATAAAAACTACTACTATTGCTATTACTACTACTACTTAAAATAACAATATGAATGTGAATACTACTACTACTACTAATAATAATATGAAAACTACTACTATTACTACTATTAATAATACTAATATGAAAACTACTACTACTACTATTACTACTTCTACTTCTACTAATAATAATAATAACAATATGAATACTACTACTAATAATAATTATTCTTTCACTGATATTAGTATTCTACTACTTTAAAATTAGAATTGGCTTATTTGATAATGATTTATTTACTCAACGATTACTATGCCAATTCTCTTGAATCTGAATTGTTTGATAATCATGATTATAATTATTTTCTCATCTAATTTGTATTCTAGTGTATTTGAACTTGATGTTTACTTGAACTCTTGTTTGATAATAATGATAATGAGGATGACTATTATTATTACTGTTATTACATTTTCTCAGCTGATATTAGCATTCATCCATCCATCCATTACTCAACCCGCTATATCCTAACCACAGGGTCACGGGGGTCTGCTGGAGCCAATCCCAGCCAACACAGGGCGCAAGGCAGGAACAAACCCCGGGCAGAGTGTCAGCCCACCGCAGGGCACACACACACACACCAAGCACAATTTAGGATCACCAATTCACCTAACTTGCATGTCTTTGGACTGTGGGAGGAAACCCACGCAGACACGGGGAGAACATGCAAACTCCACGCAGGGAGGACCCGGGAAGCAGTGTCTATGTATTATATATTGCCTTCTCTATGTATTTATCTATTATATGGTGCCTTTCCTATCTACATTAATTATGAATTATATAGCATATATTAGCATTTCAATACTTAAATTAGGTGTTTTCTGATACCTTCTTTCATAATAACGATGATGTATTATTATCCATCCATCCATTATAAACGGATGGATCAAAAAATATCCAAAGTCATAATCATAGTCATAATAAATATAAAAAAAGAGTTCCATAAAATTATAGTTCCAAATCATACATTAGTTGAAGAAATGTAATAATAATAATAATTGTCATCATCATCATCATTATTAAACATGAGCTGAAGTAAACTCCAGGTTAAAATGTATAGGAATACAAATCTGAAGAGAAAACAGCAGATAATCCTAATGAACATCACCACCAATATCCAGCAGAAGAGTTGTTGCTGTTATTATTATTGTTACTGTATTAGGATGATGGTGATGAAGACGATGATGATGATTAGTCTTTAGACTGCTGGATGGCCATTGTCAGTTCATTTCACAGTCCCCGCTGAGCGCTTTATGGCTGCTGACTCTTCTTCGGTGTTTATGTCAGGATGAATGCTAATCAATGGATTTTCTGGGAGCTTCAACTTGCCAAGATGGATTAGAAGATGGTGACAGTCTGTCTGGGCAACACACAAAGCAAATGGACAGCTTGTCTCTAATTAATGACAGAATACATTTCAGATCCGTCTCCTTCATGTTGGCAAACAGCTGTACTTTGTTCGGCACCTCCATTGATTTCTCAAGTGTGTGTTCCTAACCACTAGCAAGAAAACAATCTCAGTTCCAATTATGCACACATCGTAAAAGAAGATCACTAAGCTTTTTGAGTTTTCAAAGTCATACGTGATTTTCAGTGCGCGTTTGATCAAAGTTTGACTGCCCAAGTTGGACATTTTAGCCTGTGTCATTTATCAGAGACTAACCTCCTAACATACCTCCTGTACCTGTTCTGTATTTTCTAAAAGGTCCACACTCAGATCTGCTCAGTCTGATTCAGGGATGGGGATGTCAACATCAATTTAGAGTCTCCAGACGCAGTAACCTGCACACGAAGGGGTGACGTGGGAGGAACACCCCCAGTGATATGGAGAGAACATGCAGACTTCACTCAGATGACACCCTGGCACAGGATTCAAAACCCAGAATATCAGGTCTGTGAGGCAGCACTGCTAACCGCTCTCTGCCTGGAGATGTTAGCAATACAATGCATGGCCGTGGATTCGTTCCTCAAGTCGGTTGATGTACACACCTGTGGTCCAATTAGTGGTCCGTAAAGTGCTCACTATGGATGGATACTAAACTGTGTAAAATAAGTTTTTTCAAGCAAGCACCTTAGTCAAGTGGATGAACAGAGAAACAACAGCACTGTGATTGGTCAATGGCTTTGGATAAAACAATCAGCTAAATAAATAAATGAACGCTGTGGACTCTACTGTTCACTTTGTGAAGTCTCAACAATCTACTTTGATACCTGTGAGGGATCAATGGGTGTCCCTGCTGGGGTCCCGCACCTTTACCTGGCCAGGAGGCCATGAGAAAAGAAGTACAACTGGGCAGCGGAGATATTCTCCTGCCATACCAGGACAGGGACACAGGAAGAAGCTGCAGCGGAATTGGCATCCCTATAACCCCAGAAGGACACAAGGATTGGGCTTGTGTACCAGGAAGGCTAGTACAGTGGGTGACTACCCGCTATGGGCATAGTATTCCCCTGTACACCGTGTGGCAGCATTCTGTCAGGAGGGTCCCAGTAGGGACACCTGCAGGGGAGCTTGGGAGTTGTGGTCCTGCCGGGTTCTGTGAGGGCCCGCCAAGGCGGAATTGTGGGTTAATGATGGCACAAGACCCGGAAGTGCTTCCTGGGGGTAACAGATTGAACAAAGGAAGTACTCCCAGGTCTGGAGTTAAAAGCAAGTCTGACGTGGAAGAGGGAGTGGGACAAAGAAAAGTGTTGTACAGAAGGTATTGTTGCCATTAAAACACTTTAATTGAACTTAAGACTGTGGTGGTGAAATTGTGACTGGAGTTTGAGGTGCTGATATGCCCCCTTGAGGCCACAACCATTAAAAAAAACTATAGCCTATTAATTTTATCTGTTGGAACAGCCATTTATGAAATACTGTAGTTTAACTCCAAATACATATGTAATATTTTTCCTGTTCAAACTGCATGAAGAACCACATCATGCAGGAGTAATTCTTAATAGCTGGTTAATTATATTTTGGCAGCTTTCAGCTAACACTAATTGCTGCTTGCTGTGCTGCTGGTGACTGAGCTTATCGCCCTCTAGTGGACACAAATGATGTTTCCATCTTTGCTTCCTTATTCATGGGATTTTACTTAACCATGCATTTCAGAAATGGTTATTAAACAGGAGGATACCTTTTTAAAAAAGCAATTAAGAAATGCAGATTACACTTTGGGCTTCTGAAATTATCAATGTGGATAATTTGTAACTTCATCTTATCTTCCATAACCACCTTCCCTGGTGAGGGGCACAGGGGTTGCAGGTCAGCCCAGATTTCTGTGTCCCCAGCTACAATTTCCAGATGTTCCTGGGCAATTCCCTTGTGTTCCCAAGCCAGTCAGCAGATATAATCCGTCTTGTGTGTCCTGAGTCTGTCACAATTATTGGGGTGCATGCCCAAAGCAATTTCAGTGGGAGCCATCCTTACGACAGGACCAAATCACCTGAAACCACCTTTCGACCGGGGAGGAATAGCATGTCTATCCTGGGGACTCTTCTGAATCACTTGAGCTTCTCTATCTCTATAATGGAGTACCAGAGCAAGAGACCTGTAAAGAAACCTCATTTCTGAATCTTGTGCTTGTGATCTCATTGCAGGCAGGGAGGACACGGGTGGAGAAGAGTGTCAGGAGTGATTTGTGCTAGAAGAGTAGCTGAAAAGAGTGAAAGGGAAAGTCCATAAAACGGTAGTGAGACCAGCTATGTTGTATGGTTTGGAGACGGTGGCACCAACGAAAAGACAGGAGGCAGAGATGGAAGTGGTGGAGTTGAAGATGCAACAATTTTTGCTTGGAGTAATGAGGGTAGACAGGATTAGGAATGAGGATATTAGAGGGGACAACACGGGCATGACAGTTTGGTGACCAAGTGAGAGAGGCCAGATTGAGATGGCCTGGGCACATGCAGAGGAGAGATGAGGGGTACTTTGGTAAAAGAATGTTAAGGATGGTTTATGAATGTGCTGCGGGACGACATGAAGGCAGTCGGTGTTGCATAAAATGATGTAAAAGACAGGGACAGATGGAGACGGATGATCTGCTGTGGTGACCCCTAAATGGGAGCAGTTTAAAGAAGAAGAAGAAGAATGCAATCTCATTCTTTCTGCAATTACCCACAGCTTTTGACCACAGTTGAGAATGGGGATGTGGACCAACCAGTAGACTGAGAGCTTTGTCTTCAGATTCAGCTCTTCCATCACCAAGACAGACCGTTACAGCGCCCGGAGGACCAGTCCGTTTAATGATCTCACATTCTCTTCTTCTATCACTTGTAAACAAGAACTCAAGAACTCCTCCATTAAAGGCAGTTGTCCCACCCTAACACCCAGCGATAGCAATCCACTCTTTTCTAAGTGAGAACCATGACCTCAGAGTTAGAGGTGTTGATGCTCGAGTGATTATCGAAGGTCACAGTCAGATGAGGCAAAGGGGACAACATCATCTGCATAAAGTGACGATGCTACTCTTAGCCTCCCCAGGTGGACACCCTCACATCCTTGGCTGTGCGTTCATATCCTGTCCATGAAAACCACAAAAAGGAACGGTGATGAAATACAACCTTGATGGAATCTGACACCCACAGTGAACGAATCTGACTTAACGCCAAAAGAACAAAGCTCTCGCTGCGCTCGTAGGGAATGAACAACACACGAGATCAGCCCTGGCATAGCACCTCCCATGATACTGTAGATACCAATGGATGCGGTCAGGTGCTTTTTCCAAAACTATGAAATTCATGTTGACTGGGGTATCCTACTGCAACACGCCATCCGTCAACTGCGTCAAGGAGAAGAGCTGCTCTACTCTTTCACGACCAAGATGGAGCACACATTGCTCCTCCTGTATCACAGACACAACCATCAGATGGAGTATCCCGTCCAGCACCCCAGACTAGGCCTTATCTTTAAGGCTCCCTGTAGTTGAAAAAACACCCTCTGGTCACCTTTCTGGTCACTAGTGTACCATTCCAAGTGTACTTTACCTGCCTTTCATGTGACATTGAATAGCTGTGTTAACCATGTTACACCAAGAATGTCCAACACGTTCAACATCTCCCACTGCAGAGCCCTAGACTCGAGACAAGGGTTGCCGGACGTCCCTTATATACAGGACATGTCCCATATTTGATCATTTTGTCCCCTGTCCCGTACTGACCTTTCAGGGACCCCAAATGTCCTGCATTTAGTTCATTTTCAAATTTCATAATAAAACATATTTTTACTACCTTCTTACAGTACTTAGTTATAACTTTATAAGTAATTATAATTTCTTTTCTCAGATTCCCTTGATGAAAACAACCCAAACATAACGAGGAAACTCGTGTTTGCTGCCTGTTTGCATCTTGTTCAGTGGCTGTGGTTATATCTCCTATGGCAGATGACTGGGGCCCTTGCCCCACCGGAACTCCGGGAGAAGGGAAGGACCGGGAGAGGGGCAATATATTCCACGGGGCATAAGAGGGCAGTCCCCCTGGATTACATCAGGGCCACGCATTTTGAGCTTGGAAGCTTGGAGCCGGGGGTGCCTGGACCATCCCAGAGTCCTGGACGGCAGCACTCACACCACACCAGGAAGTGCTGCCGGAAGAGGACCTGGCCACACCTGGAGTGCTTTCGGGTGTCCATGCAGCAGTTCCGCCACACCAGGAAGTGCTGCAAGAAGATCATCAGGGAGCACCAGGAGCACATAAAAGGGGCCACCTCACTCCATTCGGGGGCCAGAGTCAGGTGGAAGAGGACAAAGCTTGTGGTAGAGGAGTGGAGGCGGCAGGAGAAAAGAAAGAAAGAAAGAAAGAAAGAAAGAGAAAGGAAGAAAAGGACAGAGAGCGTTATTGTTGGTGATTTGTGCACTGTGTGCTGTGTGAAGGAATAAGGCAAAATAAACGGGTGTGTTCTGGACTTTGTGTGTCCTGGTGTCTGTCTGTGTCAAGGGCTGATTCCCACACTCCGAATAACATTTAATTGAAAACTCAAAAGAATAGCAACCCTAAAATTTATATTTGCACAGACATATCTAAATGGTGTCCACAATTTGTTGAACCTTGTATTGTCTTGGGTGATAATAACTGGATGAAAAAAAAGGGCCCTGATGTTAAAAATTAGATATCGTAAATTTTTAAACTATGTATTTATCCTTTTTTGGGTGGCACAGTGGCGCAGTGGGTAGGTTCACTTCCCGGGTCCTCCCTGCCTGGAGTCTGCATGTTCTCCCTGGATGCTCCGGTTTCCTCCCACAGTCCAAAGACCTGCAGCTTAGGTGCATTGCCGGTTCTATATTGTCCCTAGTGTGTGCTTGGTGTGTGTGTGTGCCCTGTGGTGGGCTGGCGCCCTGCCTAGGGTTTGTTTCCTGCCTTGCGCCCTGTGTTGGCTGGGATTGGCTGCAGCAGACCCCCGTGACCCTGTAGTTAGGATATAGCGGGTTGGATAATGGATGGATATTTACTCTTTTTTAAATAAAAACTTTTACTTTAAAGTGCCTTCTTTAATGACTTTTTAGAAACCATTTTCTCTAACTATTTACTCAAATTTTATATCTTATGTTGTAATTGTATATTTATTTGTATTTTAGTGCAATTTTAAGTTTGGCCAGTAGGTGGCACTTTACTTGAATCCCTTACTGTAATCTGATTTTTTTTATTGCATAAAGAACAGAATAATTTTATACAGGTTTTTACATATTATTTAAAGACACTTTTAAAGAAAAAAGATGGAGTTTTTAGAGTATTTATAATGAATAATTATTCAGGGGTCACATGACTTTAAGTAAAAGATTATTTTCGGGAATAAGTTTGCCAAGGCCTGCCTCCAGGTTTCTTTTCCCCAACCATAAACCTAACCCTACCCTTAACCACAACGTGTTGATGGAGAGTGAAATCACGTCGCCTTCGGGCAGGTTGGGGGATTACAAGTGAACTCACCCAGAGGGGTATATGTCCCTAAATTCCCAAGTCTAGATATACCTAACGCTAATTTGCTTGAGTAAGAAGAAGCGGCTGCTTTTATGCTGAACTCAGGAATACTTCCAGTTCCACAACACTGCACTCAGAGAACATTTCTGGGTCAGGTGGAACTGCCATAAAGTAAGGGAGTCCTCTCTGGATGGGAACCGTGGAACTCAACATGGCTTCAGACCCCATGCAGCTCTATGGGTGTCCAAAGTTTAGCCACACCAGAGTAGCACTGCCACCTAGTGGATGGGGGAACATCTGCCTTTGGGATGCAATCCACTATATTTACCTCCTATCTGTGGCAGGGAGCAACACCCATCTGGGTCGATATGGCTCATCTGTCCCTGGTGCTTGAGGCCCCTTGGGTATTGCAATCTGGCTAAGCAAGGGGGCATCACGCAATCTGGATGAGATGCTGGTCCATGTGCTATTTTGTCCATCCTTAAAAAGACTGAACCCCTGTCTGAGGATGCACCTTCATCGTTCACAATCATCCTTCTTCATGGCACTCCCGTGAAGTAATTTCCATGTTGTTCCAGACAGGATGCCATCCCATCTCATCTGGAGTTTTTGGAATACAAGGATTCCAAATTTCTATTTCATTTGTGCAAATAACATTTATTGATCATAGTTTTTGTATCTTCCCGTGGTATATTGTTGAGTGCCGCCATTTTATTTCAGTTGTGTTGTCTAGAGACACGTGGTTTCTGTTATCACAGACACAACGTTATAAAGGTTAGCCATTTTACTTTCATAGTATCCGAGCGTAATGGAAAAACCTTCTAGCATGCGATTCTGGGTGATTCTTGATTCTCTGCCTCTTTACGTTTTTTGAACTCCTGTTGGCTACGAATTTTGAATTTTGTTTTTCGTGTTTGGTGAAAATGCAATTGATTACGATTTTCCATCGTTTCTTTCTTTTTTGACTACATCTCTTCTTAATAAAATATTGTCTCATCATTTTTGGTGTGGGTGTGGTAGACATCTGGGGTCACGCTGCGTGTGACAACAATAAAAATTAAATGGAGGCTCCACCCTGGCAAAAGAAAAATTACAACAAAGAACACAGGACTGGGAGGAATCAACAAAATAACACAAAACCTAAAGAAAATAAAGGCGGGTCGACAGGTGGGGATGAGGAGGCCCAGCACTGGACTGACCACCTCAACATGAATTACATAAAACAAATCCGAACTCCCACTAATAAGATCCTGACGATTTCCATAGCGTAGTCAGCAGGATCACTGAAACTGAAATTGAAAAAAAACAAAGGATGCAATCTAAAAAAGGGAGGGCACAGTTTTGGTAGATTGGAGGGCATCATTGATGGGCAGAAAAGCAGAAGAAAAATTACTGTTCTGTTTTTTTCTTACAGTTTCATCTCTGTTCATGGTCAGAAGTGAGAAAGTGCGAGAAACAATAATTCTTCTTCTTTGAAAAACTATTCACTGTCACCCCTTTTAAACTCTTCATCACTCAAAATCCAGCAATGCAGGTGGTTTATCTTTAAACCTGGAAACCAGAAACACTCCCACTGTGTTTGTTTTATTTTGGTGTGTTTTTGATCCAAAGGCTTATTAATACATGTTGAAGAGTTTGCTACGTCAACAGAGATCTGTTGATTGCTAATCCGTTTCTAGTTTTGTTAAAAATAACGGCAATGCAGACTGATGAGGGTGGCGTACAGGTAAGTACTGCTGTCTCCGGGCCCCTAGGACACGGGTTCAGGTTTCAATGCAGTAAATGGTGGATATACGCTTTCACCTCACGTTCGCATGGGGGGGGTGGGGGGTGTTCTGTGAATACTTCGATTTTTATCCCACATCTGATCGATGTGCATTTTAAGTCGGCTGGTGCCCTGTATGAGTGAGCTTGGCCGTGTGAGTCGTCATACGTGCGTGTCAGAGGATTACCTTCTGGACTCACCTAAAGTATGTGGTACCACCCTGGGATGAGAAGGGGGTGCTGTTGCCAACATTCCTTACTTTATTTTTCCCACACAGTTTTGAGAAACCACCCCTAGAGGGCAACAGAGCCAAGGAAGCCCCGCCTCTTCATCCCTAAGAGATGCTGTCTCATTTCAGATCTGACGAGCCACGAGGAAGGTCACACGGACACCTCAAAGCTTTTTGCACCACGACAACTTGCCGATCATTTTTTCTTCTTTCCTTTAAAGTCTTATTTAAGCCTTTTGTGGCAACAAATTAAATGGGGTTTTGCCTGGTTGGCACCCCAATTATTCTTGGTCTTACCTACAGAGCTGATATGCCACCCAATGCCCTAGTATGCCTTATAAAACATAAGTGTGGAATAAGCAGATTCTGAAGACGAGTGGATGGATGGACTGAAGATCTGCTGATGCCTACAGTTATTTTCTTTGTGTGGTTTCTCTCCAGTTTACAAATGACAGGCATCATCTGTTGGTTTCCCTTTACAGTGGCACTTTATTCCATAATAACCTTGAATAATCTCCGGATGATTACTTTAGTGCTCTGTGGTTCATACATTTTTTATGGTTCATAGTTCATGTATAAAAGGGATGAATTACAGGGAGTAAATAATTAAAAGAGCTGTCTGGATTTTAACAGTGTGGTTGATAGTCATATGGTGGAGGATCATCTCTGTCAGGCACTTACAGTCGCCATATTCCACTTGCCACAAAACCGCTTCTGTCGAGGTAGGGGAAGTACTTGCTACAATACACAAAGTTTTATTGAATTAAGTAATCTCTGCAAGCCGGAATTGGATAAAGAGATTAGAGTGGAAAGGAGTAAACGGCAAGCATTCCCTGAACTGTACACATCAACAACCCCATGAAGGTTCAATTCAGCATCCTGTAGAACAGCATTTCCTGATCTGAGTGTAATGGTGGCATTATAGGTAGGCCGTGCCTGATCCCACATGGAATCACGAACCCCAATCCACAGCTCCAACAAAAACACTCAATTCACAGTGGCTGATCCTGGACGACCCATGATACTCATGCCCAATTCACTAGGAAGGGGAAAAGCACTGACAATCTCGCTTAATTCATCTAACGCTCTGCCGATTTCTCTCCTCTGCTTTGACAATCACGACACATTCATGAAGGGGGACTTCCCCCTTTCCCCCCTTTGGTCATGCTGAATACACAGAGGGGAAAACAAGTGTTGATCATGAACTCACTGGCATGTGAAAAACTGGGTTGTGGCACCACAAAAGTTGGGAAACACTTCTGTAGAGGTTGAGATATGGAATATCACTAAAACAGTGAAAACAAAGATTGTGATTTGTAAAATCAGCGTTAATATTTATGATGTTTGAATGAAAAACACTATGCCTATGTCTCTGTTATATGCCATTTGGTATGGGATTTGTAAAAGCAGTGTTAATGTTTAAGATGAGCCATTTGTTGGAATGACAATGCAATGCACATGCCTCTATTACTTGCCATTTGGTATGAGATTCGTAAAAGCAGTGTTAATGTTTAAGATGCACAATCTGTTGGAATGACACAAGCAATGCATTTTATTACAACAAATATTTATGATGTGTCATCTGTTGGAAAGACAAATGCAATGCATTTTATCACAATAAATATTTACAATTCTCCATCTGTGGGAATAACATGCAATGCATATGTCTCTGTTATTTGCCATTTGGTATGGGATTCATGAAAGCAGTGTTAATGTTTGTGATGTGCCATCTGTTGGAATGACAAATGCAATGAATGTCTTTGTTTAATGCCGTTTACTAAGGGACTGGTAAAAGCAGCGCTAATGTTTAAGATGCATCATCTGTTGGAATGACAAATGCAACGCATAGGTCTCTTTCATATGATGTTTAGTATAGGATTGGTAAAAGCAATGTTAAGATGCACCATCTGTTGGAATGACAAATGCAATGCATAGGTCTCTGTTATTTGCTATTTGGTATGGGATTTGTAAAAGCAGTATTAATGTTTAAGATGCACCATCTGTTGGAATGACAAATGCAAGGCATGTCTCTGTTATTTGCCATTTGGTATGGGATTCATAAAAGCAGTGTTAATGTTTGTGATGTGCCATCTGTTGGAATGACAAATGCAATGAATGTCTTTGTTTTTTGTCATTTACTACGGGATTGGTAAAATCAGTGCTTATGTTTAAGATGCACCATCTGCTGGAAAGAAAAATGCAACACATAGGCCTCTTTCGTGTGCTGTTTAGTATGGGATTGGTGAAAGCAATGTTAATGTTTAAGATGCACCATCTGTTGGAATGACAAATGCAATACATAGGTCTCTGTTATTTGCCATTTGGTATGGGATTCATAAAAGCAGTGTTAATGTTTAAGATGCACCTTCTGTTGGAATGACACATCCAATGCATTTTATTACAACGAATATTTATTATATGCCATCTGTTGGAAAGAGAAATGCAATACATTACAAGAAATGTTTGTGATGCGCCATCTCGTAGAATGATAAAGAAATAGCCAACCGGATTGCCATATGGACACTTCTCCTTTTAAGATGGATTGATGTTTTATTGTTTTCATTTTGGGACAACTGGCATTGCATACAACAACAGGAGAAATTAAAATGATTAACAAGCATGTGTGGTTTTAGTTGGCTGTGCGCCCTCTGCTGGCCCCACTGAAAAAGACGCATTACTGCACTGAAATTTTTCCTGAAGTAGAATTAAAAGAAATAAAGAAAATATCAAGGTAGGTGGAAGAAAAATGACAAAAAAGACGTACTTTTAAATCACTTTGCCCACAACAGATCCATGCCTGCTGGTCCTTTCACGTGCGCCGTTTACATAAACATCAATTGCAATGTTAGACTCCCACAGATTCCTATTATAAAAATGAATGTTTATTTTTGGTTTTCTTTGAATAGACCAAGCATTTCCAGCTACAAAGTGGTATTTTAATCAACACCCGGGTTTAATATGCGCAAAATCACAGATACATAAATTACAATTAGCAGCCAGAACGAAGCCTGGAAAAAACATGTACAATAAGGGAGTCTCGAATGAAGCAGGAAACGATTCTGTAAAAACCATAAAGACAGGCAATTACTGGTTTCTATCCCTGTAGAACAAAAAAAAAAAAAAAAAAAAAAAAAAAAAAAACCGAGGTGACTAATGCAGACAGAGGGACCGCTCATGGAAAGCGCTTCTCGTAGACGCCAGTCAGAGTGACAGGTCATATTAGGACATCTTGCTGAAAGGAATCAGACATGTCAGCACACAAAAGCTAAACTGTTTATGCAAACACATTTCATTTAACTATAGATGGGCGGAAAAATTATGTAAATAAACATACACTTATAAAAATAATTTATTTTTATATAATGAAGAGGTTGTGGCCCACCAAAGGCAAACACAGCAAGTGAGGCAGAAAATCAAACACAACACTAGCAAGCAAGATAGATGTAAAACAAGAAACATTCTGTACATGTGCTAAGTTGTTGATAGATCTTACCAATGGCAGATAGGAAAGGAGCTATAAATGATAAAGAGAACTACAGCATATACGCTTGACAGACCGGAGCAGAAATTGCATGTACTGATTTGGGGCAAATGTGGCATCCTATGACAGAGTCGCGTTTAAAGTCACCGAGCTCTTCAGTACCAGCAAATGTTTGTCAGTGGAGATGGTGTGCCGATGTGCTGGATCTGATGCACTTGTTAACAATGAAACACCTGAACTCAGTCATTTGGGTGGATATCCACAGACCTTCATTTTCAAACATTAGCTGTGAAATAAAATACAATAGACAGACATTTTATTACTATGGCTGGCCCTAAAGACTTTGTGTAAAGAAGTGCGCCCTGGCTTTGGTCCTAAACACACTTCCTGTTAATTTTCACTCAAGTCCTTGAGGGTGGGATTCACCAATAAGCTGAAAGAAATCTGTTGGAGGATAGATAGATAGATAGATAGATAGATAGATAGATAGATAGATAGATAGATAGATAGATAGATAGGAATGAAAGGCACTATATGATAGATAGATAGATAGATAGATAGATAGATAGATAGATAGATAGATAGATAGATAGGATATGGAAGACACTATATGATAGATAGATAGATTGATAGATATGAAAGGCACTCTATAATCGATAGATAGATAAATAAGAAAGGCACTATATAATAGATAGATAGATAGATAGAGTGAAAGGCACTATAAAATAGATAGATAGATAGATAGATAGATAGATAGATAGATAGATAGATAGATAGATATGAAAGGCACTGTATAATAGATAGATAGATAGATAGATAGATAGATAGATAGATAGATATGAAAGGCACTATATAATAGATAGATAGATAGATAGATAGATAGATATGAAAGGCACTATATAATAGATAGATAGATAGATAGATAGATAGATAGATAGATATGAAAGGCACTATATAATAGATAGATAGATATGAAAGGCACTATATAATAGATAGATAGATAGATAGATAGATAGATAGATAGATAGATAGATATGAAAGGCACTATATAATAGATAGATAGATAGATAGATAGATAGATAGATAGATAGATAGATAGATGCTGCAGCAGGTTGCTCGGTGAGCCTCAACAAGCTTAGTATGATGAAGTCTGCTCTAAGAATTGACTGACATCCTCTCTAAAGTTCCTGCCTCGCTTTTATTTTTCCAGCAATAAAACTGTTGGGTCCCTTTGACCTGGACCTGGACTCTTTCACGGATCCCATACTATAGCTTGGAATGCCATGTATTTGGGATATATGACTCAATAAAAACACAAGGTGATTAGCTGTCACAGAAAAGTATCGATCAGTAAAATTTATTCATGCGGAAAGAAGAGAAGAATCCACAAAAAAAAATGTTGTTTCATCATCACTCTCTGTTACTGTTGGAAATGTTTAGGAAAAAGAAATATCTTTATTTTCCACTAAAAGCATCACTTGATTTAAATGGATCCCTGCAGCTCTCTAGTGGCCAGTGCCAGTACTGCCTATGGACGAGGTGCACTAAGTGAGCATTAACATATTGTGATGAGCTTGCATCTTTTAACAAACAAGTCGTGTTTATTGCAGGAGCACAAAAAAAAAGAAATGAGAAAATTTCAATCTTATTGGCAGGATGAAAGAGATAAGTCATTTCATCTGCTGTATTTAGAAATATTTTATGTAAGACTGTTTGCTAAAACACTGTGTGGGAAGAAAAAAGCCTGCATCACACAAACAAATCTTTGCTCAGAACAATGTGTGAGGAAATGTTGTGAATGTGTGGGTGAGCTGAAGATAGTCAAATATTACAGCTCCTCGACCAGTATTCTAGTGATTTCTATAAAATAGATACAAGGACAGACTGGGAGATAGGAAAGGAACTGGATAGATAGATAGATAGATAGATAGATAGATAGATAGATAGATAGAT
>JANRMT010062824.1:4109872-4136237 GCA_026402145.1 Polypterus bichir lapradei | reverse complement strand
CCCTTTTATCCGCACCCGGATGAGCTCCAGGTGCTCCCCGGCAATCTCCCACTGACACGCCCCAGTGTGGCGGAAGTGCCGGCTGTTCTCCCGGAAGCTCTCCGGGTGTCCCTGCTTCTCTTCCGCCCAGCACTTCCTGGTGTGGCGGAAGTACTGGGGTCCAGGATTCCCAAGGCATTGGGGCGCCTCCTGGCGGTGACCACGAGGCCCTACAGGATGGGGCTTCCATGCCCTGCAGCCGTGGCCCCCAATGCAACCAGGAAGGCGGCCCCCACGTGATCCCAGCTGGGCGCACGCCCACTTCCGGTCCTCCAAGGCGTCCCGGCCGGGTCGTGGCCCCTGGCATCCTTGACTATATATATATATATATATATATATACACACTAGGGGGGCAAGTTCCCCTGGCGCCTTTGGTGCCCAACCCCCAGCTGCAGCCAGTCTATGCTCGTGTTGTGAAGAAGGGGGCTGAACACACCCCAAGGAGATGCGGTCGCTCCTCTGAAACCCCCTCTTAAATGGTGACACAATGGGAAACAAATACACTTTTTTTACCTCATCTTTGCTCAATCAGCTGCTGGCTTGCTGCTGCTGCCGTTCCATGTGATCTGCATCTTGCGCGGCGCTTCAAACATTTAAAAGCCTGTACAGCAGCTGTCCTACTCTTTGTCGTTTATTTACGACCCGTCGTGTTTAAATCTCTTGGCACTCTTGGTTAAGTCTCGTCTCATGGGAAGCGAGTTCTTGATATTTTTTAGTTTATACTTTATAAACGGAATAAGAATCTGAAAACAACATCACATTAAAGTTTCACAGAGATTCACACAGATTCAAAAGAGCACAGAGCTCCAAGAGGCCAGAAAAGAAAAGCCTTGGGAGAGAGGCGGCACTAGATGAGCAATGACTGCAGTTCCTTCTCATTGTTCTGACCTCAAAACACTAAGTGGGATACCAGCGAGTTCCCAACCCTTCACCATCTCCCTCTCGTTTTCTCATTATTGTAATGTCTTCAATGCCTCGTTTTTTTCTTGAACCCCTGCAGAGTGGTCATTATACATAGTAAACAGGAGACAAAACAGCATCAAAGTATTGGAGGCCATCAACTTATAACAAAAAAAAACAACAAATTGTGGATGACGTTTCCTTTCAGACGGGAGCTCAGAACTGAACTGAACTCAAAATGGCCAAACCTCCGGTGAAGTGGGTTTCAGGCAGGAAGAGGGCCGGTCAAGGAAGGCAGATAATGGAAGTGACATCAGTGATAGAACGGCTGTTATTTACAGAGGGAAGAAGAGAGAAGGCATTCAAGCACAGCACCAATCCCTGGTTCGACGGCTAATTACGATCAGCAGAGGTCTTACGCTCTGTCCCATGTACACGTATAAGGATTAGGCTGAATAACACTTCTAGCTTCAGCTCATTATTTCCAAGTGCTTTAGCATCTCCTCTAGTTCCACAGAGCCTAGAGTCTAGCTTAGATCGACTATTAATACAATTAGGTTAATAAATACATTTTGTGCTTTCAAAACAATGCATCAAATCTGATTGTGATTGGCATTTCATTATCTGAACCCCTAATTAAATTACTGAACTCTGTACCACTCAGCAACACAGCTAAAGGTCTGATTTGTGATAATTTAATAGCAAATGTAAAATGTTATTTTGTATTCAGGACCAACATATTTATCATTTAATTCCTAGACTGTTATCAAAATTATTAGCGCTAATTATAACGCATTACGAGTCGCAGGTAGGAGCTTAATTTCCAAAGTTAAACAAGCCTAATTATGGCTGCCAGGATTCATCTCTTGAAAGACAGTTAGTTATTCAAGTATAAAAATGGAGAAACCCTAAATTTGCAAGGTTTTGACATTAAATATCCATTCTCATTACAGCAAACGAAGTAGAAAACAGAAGATTGATAAACTCTCTTTAAGAAATTTAAGCACAGAGCGGCCTGTATAGCTCTTGGGTGACCCGCCACTTGTAATTGGGATTCTTAAACAGAAAACACACACATAAATCGTCGGGAGGGCCTTTGCGGATTAGCTGTTCTTGTTTTTTTTTTTTTTTGTTATCAAGAAACCCCTGCAAGAGAACAATTACTCATTGTAGACGGAATGTGAAAAGCCACACAATTTCTACTTTCTCATTTATCAGGGAACACGACAGGTGGGATTGATAATATGCACTCCAAGCTGGAACTGGGATTAAACTGCTGAATGGAGAAACAAAGATGTCCCTTAGGGATTTTCAGAAAGTTTATCTTCATTAGATTTTTTTTGTATTAAGGAAAGAGAAAACATCAACAAAAACAGAGATTATATCAAAAAAAGACACGATTCGATGCTGAGACGACATGTCAAACCGCTTCAAATTAGAGGTGTTGGTGAGGCCAATAGGGGGTGCTTACCCTGTGGTCTGAACGTGGAACCCAATGCCCCAGTGCAGTAACCACGGGAACACTGTACTATAAAAATGGTGCCGTAAAACCAATGTCCTGACTCTCTGTGGTCATAAAAGATTCCTGGGCATCCTACTTAAAGTGCAGGGTGTATCCTGAAGTCCAGGCTAAAATCACGGCCTAAAAATCATCCTCTGTCTCTAATTTGCTAATTATCTCTCACCCCTTCATCATCTAACAGTTAATGTATAGTGAGTGTACTGGCACAAAAATGGCTGCTGTGTGTACATCCTGGTGGATGCTACACATTAATGGCTTTCAAAGTGCCCCCTGGTTCAATAAATAAAATGTAAAGAATTATCATTATTATTCACGTTCCATGCTGAAGTTATGGGAAAGAGTAGTGAAAGCTCAGTTAAGAAGGGAGGTGATGATTAGTGAGCAGCAGTATGGTTTTTTCATGCCAAGAAAGAGCACTACAGATGTGATGTTTGCTCTGAGGGTGTTGATGGAGAAGCATAGAGTGGGCCAAGAAGGAGTTGCATTGCATCTTTGTGGACCTGGAGAAAGCATATGACAGGGTGCCTCGAGAGGAGTTGTGGTATTGTATGAGGAAGTCAGGAGTGGCAGAGAAGGACGTAAGAGTTGTGCAGGATATGTATGAGGGAAGTGTGACTGTGGTGAGGTCTGCGGTAGCAGTGACGGAGGTGGGATTACATTAGGGATTGGCTCTGAGCCCTTTTATTATTTGCAATGCTGATGGACAGGTTGACAGATGAGATTAGACAGGAGTCCACGTGGACTATGATGTTTGCTGATGTCATTGTGATCTGTAGCGAGAGTAGAGAGCAGGTTGAGGAGGCCCTGGAGAAGTGGAGATCTGCTCTAGAGAGGAGAGGAATGAAGTTCAGTAGGAACAAGACAGAATACATGTGTGTAAATGAGAGGGAGGTCAGTGGAATGGTGAGGATGCAGGGAGTAGAGTTGGCGAAGGTGGATGAGTTTAAACACTTGGGATCAACAGTACAGAGTAACAGGGATTGTGGAAGAGAGGTGAAAAAGAGAGTGCAGGCATGGTGGAGTGGGTGGAGAAGAGTGTCAGGAGTGATTGGTGACAGGCGGATATCAGCAAGAGTGAAAGGGAAGGTCTACAAGACGGTAGTGACACCAGCTATGTTATATGGGCTGGAGATGGTGGCACTGACCAGAAAGCTGGAGACAGAGCTGGAGGTGGCAGAGTTAGAAATGAGGACATTAGAGGGTCAGCTCAAGCTGGACGGTTTGGAAACAAAGTCAGAGAGGCGAGATTGCGTTGGTTTGGACATGTGCAGAGGAGAGATGAGGGGTATATTAGGAGAAGGATACTAAGGACAGAGCTGCCAGGCAAGAGAAAAAGAGGAAGGCCTAAGAGAAGGTTTATGGATGTGGTGAGAGAGGACATGCAGGTGATGGATGTAACAGAACAAGATGCAGAGGACAGAAAGATATGGAAGAAGATGATCCACTGTGGCGACCCCTAACGGGAGCAGCCAAAAGAATAACAAGAAGATTATTCTTATTCCATGCTGGATCGTCACCACCTTGAGTTTGCCTACACCATGGCATTTATTTGTGCAGCCAGGATTAAGAGTGTCTGGTGTCAGCAAAGATAAGCAAGAAGCAGTAGTGCCATTGTGGTTATCATACACTTTCCTTTTAAATTTTGCTCCAAGTTTATTATGTGCGATGGTAACAAATAAGAGCAGCAAAATAGCCCTAGTTGGACTTTGATGAAAATCAGGTTGGTGCTCCAGTTATTTCAGTTAGGTAAAAAAAAAAAAAAAAAACGCTTGTCACACTGTTTTAACACACGTGGATTTGTCATAGGTAGGGGAGAACATGCAAAGTGGCACATAATGGATGCAGGAATTAAGCTGCACATGAAGAGCACAGGCGTGGACGGTGTCTCACTCACAAACCCAATAGTGAATACAAGTGTGAGAATAAATGGTGAGCTTTCTTTGTGAAAATAGAAGGACCGATTCAACGTGGTACTTGACTGTAAATAAAGGGCACTGTTTAGGAGAAAAACAAGTATGATTTAAGCGCAGCTATATCGAAATGATGGAACATGTAATGAATTACATGAACACACAATGGCATTATTGTGATGTGAAATTTTGCATACAAGATGATAAATATTTTGTATGTCTTTATTTGTAACTTAGACAAAGCAATGTAATACAAGTGTTACATTATTGATAATAACAGCAGTGGTTTGATGGTTTAAGAACCCCTTTCCCCATTTTAGGACTGTCTCTTTGTAATTTTACGACAAGGTCAGGGTGAAGTGCCTCAAACAAGATTGGCTAATATTTCTCTGCAGGAGTCTCTCTCAACCCCCACAGGAGAGCCAGGCTGCCTAATTGCCAAGCTTTACCTTAACACCTGGTTTGGAGGGCAGTTGTGAAGGTATTCTGTCCCCCCATTGGTCTGAAGTATGGCTGTTTGGAACTGGCTTGTATCAAAAGCCTTTAAATACCACAACACCCTATTGGCTCTAGGAGTTGGACAGAAAACCTATAAATCTGCTTGCTTTACCTCTCTCTCTCTCTCTTACCAAACTGATGAAAGCAGGGCTGTGGAGTCAGAGTCGGAGACAATTTTGGGTACCTGGAGTCGGAGTCGGCAAAAATGTACAGACTCCAATTCCTTCTTCTTCTTTCCGCTACTTCCGTTAGGGGTTGCCACAGCAGATCATCCTTGTTGACCGCATATTGATTTGGCAAAATTTTACACCGGATGCCCTTCCTGATGTAACCCTCTCCATTTATCCGGGCTTGGGACCAGCACAAAGAAACACACTGGTTTGTGTATCCCCTGTGGCTGGGGTACCGACTCCGACTCCTAATAAATTTAAATTGTAATGAAAAAAAATACAGCAAGTTCAAATGTCCCATTTCACAAACAATAGTCATAATTAAGTACTTCTCTGATGTAAGAATAAAGCCCAGTGCATAGTGTGAAGTTCAACTGAGCTATTATACAACCTGACATTCACATATTGTAATCTGGATTATGGTACATTACAAAAAGTGCTTCCATTTTATTTCAGATATAATGTGTTTAACAAGTTAATTTGAGTGTAAACAAGTGTAATGATGTAGGTGGAGGTGTGTGCTATGGCCTGATGTGTGTTAAGGTGTTCTTGTCTTTTGTTTAAACTGGCCAATACGATAGAGAGTCAGCTTCCTAACCAGTTGTTCTGTGGTTAAATGACGTGTATGTTGCCTTCCTTCAATGAACATGGAAAATACATTAGCATATTAAATACAGAGGTGTCGGAGTCAGAAGTACCAGAAACTAAGGAGTTGGAGTCCAAGGATGTATCTACCGACTCCACAGCCCTGGATGAAAGACCATCTCACACACACCATGAACTGAAAAGGACAACACAATGAAGAGCACAGCCATATTGAGACAGGCATGCGACCTGTTCTGAAGAAAGCTGACCAAAAATGAGGACTTAACTAGAGACATTTAGAGTAAATAACAAGTCAGTGTGCCGCCTGAAACTACACATCACCATTTATCAGGTTGTATAGTTGCCAATATTCAAATGTACTTTGCATATTGTTTTCATTTATGAATATTAACAATAATACATTGTTTAAATTGTAAGTTAACTCCTGCTTGTCTTTAACTCAACCTAATTGTCTAAGGTTGTAAATGTAGGAGGGAAGGTGTGGAGAAGTTATATGGTATAATACCTGATAAACAGTGGTAAGTCTGGGAGATCTGAGTCATTCTGACAAAGGCAAATATTAATAATACAAAAGGGGAAAGTAGAGTAATATATTACTCTACCAAGACAAAACAGGCATATATTGAATCACATAGATGATTAATGGCAAAACAGGCAAAGAAGAACAACTGCTTACTTTTAGAGCAGATTAGGTGAGATAAACTTTATTAATCGCATGAGGAAATTCAAACACATACAGCAGCAGAAACATAAAAAACAAGAATCAGGACAGATAATACAACTAATTCAGCAAGCAATCAATCAATAAATAAATAAACTTAATGAGCACATCAGGTGAGAGGACTGAATTGCCTGATTTTGCATACATTGTCAGGTCTGCCGTGTCTGTGAAAAGTGAGCTGCATTAACTTGCAGATCGCTCCATTGTCAATGTGCCATCTCACGTGTTCTCCTTTCCCCATGTAAAGGAGAAGCTGGCTGTGCAAATTGCATACTGACAACTTTGCTGCCATATCAGACGCACAGCACACTTTGTGCAGAACTGCATTGTGCATTATAAGAGCAAACATGCCTGTTGCTAAGCATTATATACCTTTTTGGTTGGGGGGGGGGGGGGGGTTGTCCCATCCAGTATTGACCATTTCAGCTCTCTGATGTTATGCTGGCCTCGCAAAGCATCATTGCACACCAATGACAAAAAAGTTTGTCTAAGCTAAGTGGAAAATTTTCAGGGAAAAAAAAACAGCAAAGATCGTCACCGGCAAACCCAGCTAATCTGCAACAGAAAATCTTTTTGATGAATTTCAGCGATTAACACTACTAGCCACAATGATATGTAGGACAACTGGAGGGAGGTTATGACCTGATTAGACCAGGGGTCTCCAACACGTCGCTTGCGAGCTACCAGTAGCTCACAACCCCTTTTCAAGTAGCTCGCCAAAGGTTTAATGAATCCTACATAAATTTGAAAACTTGATTAATCAAATTAAGGGTGGGCGATCTTTCCAAAACATCATATCACGATCCTTTTAACACAAAATCACGATCCACAATCTGAATTGCAATCTGTCTTTTCAGTGTGGCATACACTTAAGAGAATATCCGGACTGAAATTCATCAAGACCTAAGTAACACTTTATTTTAAATATCAAACAAAGTTGAATTCAATTGTTCTCTCATTCGCTAGCTAAGTGGAGTTCAGGACCAGGTCTGTGGTGGTAAGGTCAGGTACACCAGGGTCCCTAATCTCAAAATACTGTAAGGGTGCCTAATCTTAAAGTTGAACCCTGGTGTATACTGATGGCGTCCGCTTTTTGAACAAGACCCACAAAATGACAAATGAATAAGGAATATCTGTGTATTTGGAATTGCATTGTTACAACTTTCGTGTTTGAATTCAATAGTGTGAGATACACTAGAACACGTGTGGGCAAAGTCAGTCCTGGAGAGCCGCAGTGGCTGCAGGTTTTTGTTCCAAACCCAGTTGCTTAATTAAAAACCAATCCTTGGTCAATAATTAAATTTCATGGCTTGTTAGTGCTTTAACTCTGCCGTGTCAGGTCATTCTCATATCCTAGATTGTCTTCCCCTTTCTAAGCATATCATCCAAATGATTTAATGAGTAATTCTCAGTCCTTCACTTTTTTTCCTCTTCACTTTCCTTCCAAGTATTTAATTAAACCCAATAGTGCATGATAAATACACAGAGAGGTAAATGGTAACAAGCTAAATGGAGAAATACTGTTCTCTTTTGTCATTTGTATCTTATTGCTAATAGGGAGCAATTAAAAACCAACACTACAGCGGTTTAAGACTAAAATAAGCAATAAGGGTTTAAAATCTTAACGAGCGAGACAACTAAAGTGAAGCAGAAATGCTACTTGAGCAATAAGGGCTTCTTATTAAACAAATGGGTTGGAACAAAAACCTGCAGCTACTGTGGTCCTCCAGGAATGACTTTGCCCACCCCTGCACTAGAAAGTGTACACAGACATACAAAATGCACTTGCAGCTGAACTAAATATAGGGTGGTCCAGTTGTAATTATGCAATTTTCATTACGCTATAACTTAAGTTTATTACATAGGAAAATCACCCGAAAAATCCCGGACTATCGAGAAGTGTGCGAACTGACGACATGAAGAATCATCTTCGTGCTGAACTGGAATCGTCCCCGCATAAATCAAAGTCATCCAGACGATCCGGATCTGCATAATTAGATCTGGACCACCTTGTATTTTTTTGTGATGTTTTAATGCAAAATGTGAGTTGTGGACACCAACATTTTGTAAATGTTCAGGCAAAACTTATTCAGTTTGTTTGGGTTGAAATAAGCTATGAGAATAAACATTAGAAGACATGAGGAGCTCTCGGCCATTGCCATTTTGTAAAAGTAGCTTTCAGGGGGGGAAAAAGGTTGGAGACCCCTGGATTAGACAGTATAAAGGTCAGGGGACCATGCATGTCCTGATTGTCCAAGCATGGATAAAAATGTTGGAGGAAACCTGGGGAAAATCCACATAGACAAGGCGGAAGAATGTGCAAACTCTACATAGACAGTGACCAGGTTAGGAATGGATTCCTGTTCCCTAACCATGTGCCACCCTGCTACCAAACATTGTAATCAACCAATTAAAATAGAAGAGATTAGATCAACTTTATTTAAATCTTAAGAAAAGCTGAATGTATTAAAAATAACCACTTAATGTAATTGCTTCCACTTTCCAAAATCTTTTAGAAAAATGAATCATGCAATCTAAGTGCACAATTATTTAAATTTGATACCACAACCCTCCAAAAACATAATGCAGGCGGACTGAATTTAATTGTAAATACAATTAACTGTGCTCTCCACTGAACTGGAACACGAAAAGAAAAACAAAAAGGGAAAAAAATAATAATAAAGGATAAAACCCGAGGAATGAAAAATTCAACACAAAAGCTGCATCTGCAGCACAGGCTGTGGCGCGCCACTGATTATATAAAAACAAAATGGCCTAAAGCAAGAGCAACAAAAAAAATAAATAAAATAGTTTCCCTTTTATAATAACTTTCTAAATATTCTAGTGACTTACTGCATTTTCAAATCTTCTCATAGCTGGCTTCTCATATGGGGTCAAAGTAAGGTAACCGTCATCCGGCTGCAAAATTCATTTTTCCTGGGATGAAGAAGAAAAAAAAATTAAAAAGATAAAAATAAATTGTTAAAAAATAGCATTAGAGTAGAAGCTAAAGAAAAGTTATGCAAATGATCAAAGAAATCTTTCAAACGCTAAAGTCAGAAGTCACAGATCAGTCCCGTTATCAACAGGTGCCAGGAATAAAACTAATCCTGGAGGAGAAGCCAGGAAATTAAAGGTTGGATTCAGAGGGTCTTCAGACCCCCTTTCACTTCCTACACACTTTACAGTGTGGTAAATTTCATTTTAAATGGATACGTTACGGCCAAAACCCGAAGTTCAGCCAGTTCCCTAATTGGCAGGCTGTTTCGCATTTTGGCCAAGAGGTGGGGCCAAAGTCCAAATTACTAGAAATGACCAGCGTATGTGCTACTTTGGCCGGCCATTTCACGAAGTGTCTAGAACTCCCTGGTCAAAATCCAATGCGCTGATGTAAGACTGTCCGCTCAAGGTGCGAAGATACTTAAAAACTTTCAGATGCAGATTGAGAAGTGAGTTTTCCACTCTGCACGAGAAACTGCTCAAGGCAGGTCTTGTTCAGAAAGCGGACGCCACTTGAGACGGCCTTCCCCTCGCCCAAACACTAACTTTAAGGTCAATAAAATAGGTCCCTGATGTGAAGTCACTATTTTAGGGCTAAAATGATAACAGAAATGTGATGCCTACTTATATATACCTAATCTTAATTATTGTGAACCAACCAAGCGGCGTCCTCTTTCTGAACAAGAACCGCCAAGGCTACACTCGATGCAATTGCACAACTAAGTGCGCAACAAATCACTGCTCATACCTTTTTTCTTCCGACTTTGGCCAATCACCCCATGCCATTTTGCAAACTGGCTGGCCAAATCCCGAAATCGAGGAAAAGATCGGACATTGGCCGGTCAATTTACAGAGACATTGGCCATTTCCTGATTTGGCCGGACACTTCCCGCTTTGGCCGATTTCAGGTTTTGGCTGTAACAGAAACATTTGACATTGCAGTCCATCAGTCTATAGTTGAGGCCAAAGGTTTTGCCAGTGGCACAAATGTTGTGTTTTGCAAATTTTGCTGCTTCAGCATTTTTAGATTATTATTTTTTTTTAGCATTTTCTATGTTTCTATGTCTCAGCTTTTAAATCCCGACTGAAGACTCACTACTTCAGTTTAGCACACCCTGACTAGAGCTGCTGATTAACTGTACAGACTTCATCTCTGTTGTTAGTTATTATTACTAAAGCATAAGTAATATGATAGTTATAATTTGATACTAACACTCAACTAATGTGGCGCTTGGTGCCACGGCCCACCTGCCAAGTTGGTTTGCCTGCCTAAGGTAAAGTCATATCTGATGGAGGATCACAGGAATCGTGGGGTAGAGGGGTCCTTTCATCGGATTGGCTGGCCCAGAGCTGTTTCAGCTGTGGAATGGCCAATAGGGGGAGGCAGATTGATGGCCAAGGTCTCCACGGACTCTAAACAATTACACATTCAGCCATTCCACCCTTAACAGGAACGGGGAATGGTGCAAACTGCCAGTGACACCCCCACATATACAAGACAACCATTAAAAACTGAAGCTGCAAATTTTGCAAAACACAACATTTGTGTCACTGCCAAAACTTTTGGCCACTATTGCACACTCAATAACCCTAAACATGCTTTCAGAAAGGTTTCCAGACGATCTCCATCTTTCTGCGCTTCAATAAGTACGCAGGACTAATAAACTTGAACTGAACTATTCAAAGTCAGACAGTTAGACATTGACAGGATCAAGCAGATTTTTTCCACTCAAATATAAATCCAATGACGACAGAACTTTTATTTTACCTAAATTTGAAAGATGATTTAAGTCTACCTCAGAATTAAGAAGCCTTTCCTTGGTTCCTATTATAATCTTTTAATTCCTCGGGACCTGAACCGGATTTACTGCTATCTGGCATTTAAAAAAAGGATATCACCTACCTCTTAAAAATATCTGATTCAAGACTATGCAGACTCCCCACACCCCCCACACAGAGTTCAAGAAGGCGGCCATCGGAGAATAAAGGGGGTGTTAATGGCACAAGAACATTTTTTATTAAGAATGAAATGCTTTTTCTCAAAAGAAGAACCCTTGGCTCACTATAAACGAATTAACTCGTTTAAGACATCGGTGAGAGACGTTCCTCTTTTTAGTTTCCCCAGCTTAGCACCGTGAATGAAGGCAGTAATTACAGCTGGGCAGTATGGTGTAGTGCAGGGGTGGCAAACACCAATCCTGGAAGACCACCATTGCTGCAGGTTTTCATTCTAAACCTTTTCTGAATGAGTGACCTGGTTTTGCTGCTAATTAACTTCTTTTGAACTAATTTTAATTGATTTGCTCTTGAAAACTCGGACCCCTTAATTGTTTCTTTTTCCTTAATTAGAAACCAAACAATGAGATATAAAATGAGTCATCATATTGTGTCCATCATACAATATCTGAAAATAAAGAAAGATGAAGGTCTCAGGAATGCTAATCTACTCAGGTCCACAAAACATTTTTAAACAAAAGAGAAAATCAACAATTACAGAAATGTCTGCTAATGCACCACGAGAGCAGCAACAAGCCACAGAATTAAAGAACAAGTTTAATTAACAATGAGAATCTGCGCCTCATTAAGCAGCTGGTTGGAGTGAAATTGGTTGGAGTTTGAGGCCCTGACTGAGTTGGTCATCTGTCGGCTCCTTCACTTCACATTTCATTTCTGTTTGGGTGCCATTTAAGAAAAGAAATGAAGCAACTCAGGGGAATGATGAAGGAATTCATGAGAACAAATCTTAAAAAAGCAATTCAATTAAAATGAACTCACAAGAAGTTAATTAACAGCTGTGAACGCTGGCCCGGACACAGACAATTATTTACAATTATTATTTACAAGTCTCTACCATGCACTCACAACCCCAATGCCTCCAGCACCGATTCACCAAAGTCCAGGCCTCTCTGTCACTGTGCCTTTCTCTTGGCCGCCGCCGCCGCCGCCTCCTCCTCCTCCTCCTCCTCCTCCTCCTCCTGTCCTCTCTCTCCAGCTCTGTCCACTTCCTCCCAACTCTCGCCAATGACTGGAGGGAGGCGGCCCCTTTTATAGGAACCCGGATGGGCTCCAGCTGCTTCCCGGCAATCTCCCGCGGACACACCCCCATGTGGCGGAAGTGCCGGCTGCGCACCCGGAAGCCATCCGGGTGTCCCCTGTCGTCTTCCCCCCGGCACTTCCTGGTGTGGCGGAAGTGCCGGGCTCCCGGGATAATCAGGCACTGGGGCGCCGCCTGGCGGCGGCCACGAATCCCTACGGGGCTGGGCTTCCAAGCCCTTTACCCGAGGCCCCCAACATAACCAGGATGGACGCCCCCTCGCGGTCTGGAGGAGGCACAAGCCCTCCTCTGGTCCTCCTGGGCGTCCCGGCCGGGGACCACACAGCACAAACATGGCACTCAATAAAAAAAGGGTTAGAATGAAAACCTGCATTCATGGTGGTCCTCCAGGACTGGACTTGGCGACCCCTGGTGTAGTGGATGAGAACACACTGTGTCCCAAAACAAATCATGAATTCTGTTGGAAGAAACACGGAAAACCATTGGAGCAAAAGGTTAAATCAAATAAAAGTGTCAGGTAAAAAATAAATGTAGCTTAGTGGGGCTAAGCCACCCGTTGAGTCGAGTCCCCCCCCAAAAATCATTCTTCATTTGCCTCTACGCCCCCCATATTGAACGTTTCACCCAATTCCTGACCGAAGAATTCATTTACAACCTGAAAATGCCTGCCCTTGAACACGGACCGCCACAAACACACACCAAGATGTCTGGAACCAACATTACAATGAGGTCTGATTAATGACCAGTTATTAAGATTGATTTTGTTTTTCATTATTGATGATCCAGAGTTGGAAAGAATATAACAGTTGTATTTTTGGTCAATTCTAATTTAAATTCAGAAACAGCTTTATCGGCATGACAGCCAACAATGCCATTAAAGCATTAACAATAAAATAAAAGTAATGATCATAATAATAATGTTCATGTTGTCAATACTCGAACAAGCAGTAGCACTCATAAAAATGAAACATTTGTATTCTGTGCTACTGTATCAGCTGAATGGAGTGGGATACGGGGTCCTAGAAAATGGAAATGGAGTTTAAAATGGACCAAAGCTAGCATTCAATCTATAGAAATTATCACACGTATGCACAATGGGGGGCAGCTTAAAAGGCTCGGTTAATGATAATTTCCCACCAGAACACAGGATGGCGCTGTTGACTAACACCTTATCTCTTCCTCTCTCTGCACACCGGAAAATTGAGGGCTTTACCACCTTTGATGTCACTTCCTGTGTCCGCCTGCCTGGACCCGCCTTCCTGCCGGAGGTCGTTATCAGCAGAAGCTCCGCCATCTTGAATCAGTCTACTTGGAGACTCGAGTCTGCAAAGGAGTTTATTTCTTTTCTTTTCAGTGTGTTTTTTGGGGGGGCACTCATAAAAGTATTCATCCCCTTTCGTGTTTCTTCTGTTTTGTCACATTATAACCTGGGCAACATTTGATTTACACAACATGACTTACCAGTTTGAAGGTGCCAGATTTTTTTATTGTGATACAATAATATGTAATACTCATGGTTTTCCTTATTGTGATTATCTAACATTCCTTCTATTTATTATGTATTTTATTTATGTTCATATATTTTATTTCTACTTTGAAAAAATTAGAGTGTTCCAAGCAGGCCCCCCCGCCCGAATACCGTGGGATCGAGCTGGTGGTCCGGCGTGAGGCGAGCTACCGCCTGTCCCAGCCCCTGCCTCTCGGCGCCCCCTCGATGCTCTTGACTGAGTGTCCCGCGGGGTCCGAAGCATTTACTTCTATTTATGTTATTAGGTGGATTGGCGATTCTAAATTGTTCCTAGTGTGTGCTTGGTGTGTGGGTGTGTTTGTGTGTGTCCTGCGGTGGGTTGGCACCCTGCCCAGGATTGGTTCCTGCCTTGTGCCCTGTGTTGGCTGGGATTGGCTTCATCAGACCCCCGTGACCCTGTTTTCGGATTCAGCGGGTTGGAAAATTGATGGATGGATGTTATTTATGCTATTTGTTTGTTTTCTTTAATTCTATTATTGTAAAGCACTTTGGCCACAGCATTCCTATGTTGTTTTAAATGTGCTATAAAAATAAATTGACATTGACACTGACAAACAATAATTAAGATTAAAAAACAGAAATCATAGATGTGCATATGTCTTCAAAGAGTCAATACTTTGCAGAGCCCCCTTTTGCTGCAATTCCAGCTATATCCATCCATCCATCCATTATCCAAGCCGCTATATCCTAACTACAGGATCACGGGGGTCTGCTGGAGCCAATCCCAGCCAACACAGGGCACAAGGCAGGAAACAAACCCCAGGCAGAGCGCCAGCCCACCACAATCCAGCTATATGTCTCCATTATTGTAGCACATCTGGTCACTGAGATTTTTGCCTGTTCTTCAAGGTAAAATTACTCCAACTTCATAAAGTTAGAGGGGTCACATTGGTGTACTGCACTCTTCAAGTCCTGCCACCGATTCTACACAGGATTAAGGTCCGGGCTTTGACTCGGCCATTCCAAAGCATTTCAATATTTCCTTTTAAACCACTCCAGTGTCACTTTATTACTCTTTTGAGGGCCATTCATTGTCCTGCTGGAAGATGAACCTTTGTCCACATCTCAAATCTCTGGCAGACTCAAACAGGTTTTCCACAAGAATTGCCATCCATCTTTCCTTCAATCCTGACCACAAATCCTACCCCAGCAGTGTGATGCTACTACCACCGTGCTTCATTGTCAGAATTTTGTTCTAGGGGTGATGGGAAGTGTTAGATTTGTGCCACATGTGGCATTTCCCATCACATCTAAAAAGTTCATTTTTAGTCAAATCAGACTAGAGAACCTTCTTCCATGTGTTTGGAGAGCCAGCCACATGTTATTAGGCAAACTCCTCATGTGTTTTCTTTTTTTTTTTCTTTAACCAGTGCCTTTTTCTGGCCAATATCCATAAAGCCCCAGTCTGTGGAGTGTATGGGTTATAGTGGTCCTATAGACAGATATTCCCATCTCCACTGTGGATTTTTACCAGCTCCTTTAGGATTATTTCTGGTGTCTTTGTTGCATCTCTGATGAATGTCCATCTAACCAGGTCTGCGAGTTTTGGTGGGCAGCCTTCTCTTGTCAGGTTTGTAGTGGTGCCATTTTGGTATATTGGATTTAATGGTGTTCCGTGGGGGTATTCATAGTTTGGAATATTTTTTTATAACCCAACCCTGATCTGTATTTCTCCACAAATTTGTCTCTGACCTGTTTGGAGTGCTCCTTGATCTTAATGTTGCCTGCTTGGTGGGGTTACATAGTCAGGGGGCTTTTTAGAACAGGTCTCTTTATACAGACATCATGTGACAGATCATGTAACACTTTGATTGCACACATTAGTTGATGGACTCTCATCAACTAATAATGTGATTCTATAAGTTAATTTGTTGGGTGAGATCTTATTTAGGGATTTTATGGCAAATGGGATAAATACATGTGTACAGTGAATCCGGAAAGTATTCACAGCGCATCACTTTTTCCACATTTTGTTATGTTACAGCCTTATTCCAAAATTGATTAAATTCATTTTTATCCTCAGAATTCTACACACGACACCCCATAATGACAACGTGAAATAAGTTTATTTGAGGTTTTTGAAAATTTATTAAAAATAAAAAAACTGAGAAATCACATGTACATAAGTATTCACAGCCTTTGCCATGAAGCTCAAAATTGAGCTCGGGTGCATCCTGTTTCCCCTGATCATCCTTGAGATGTTTCTGCAGCTTCATTGGAGTCCACCTGTGGTAAATTCAGTTGATTGGACATGATTTGGAAAGGCACACACCTGTCTATAGAAGGTCCCACAGTTGACAGTTCATGTCAGAGCACAAACCAAGCATGAAGTCAAAGGAATTGTCTGTAGACCTCCGAGACAGGATTGTCTCGAGGCACAAATCTGGGGAAGGTTACAGAAAAATCTCTGCTGCTTTGAAGGTCCCAATGAGCACAGTGTCCTCCATCATCCGTAAGTGGAAGAAGTTCGAAACCACCAGGACTCTTCCTAGAGCTGGCCGGCCATCTAAACTGAGCGATTGGGGGAGAAGGGCCTTAGTCAGGGAGGTGACCAAGAACCCAATGGTCACTCTGTCAGAGCTCCAGAGGTCCTCTGTGGTGAGGGGAGAACCTTCCAGAAGGACAACCATTGCTGCAGCAATCCACCAATCAGGTCTGTATGGTAGAGTGGCCAGACGGAAGCCACTCCTTAGTAAAAGGCACACGGCAGCCCGCCTGGAGTTTGCCAAAAGGCACCTGAAGGACTCTCAGACCATGAGAAACAAAATTCTCTGGTCTGATGAGACAAAGATTGAACTCTTTGGTGTGAATGCCAGGCGTCACGTTTGGAGGAAACCAGGCACCGCTCATCACCAGGCCAATACCATCCCTACAGTGAAGCATGGTGGTGGCAGCATCATGCTGTGGGGATGGAACTGGGAGACTAGTCAGGATAAAGGGAAAGATGACTGCAGCAATGTATAGAGACATCCTGGATGAAAACCTGCTCCAGAGCGCTCTTGACCTCAGACTGGGGCGACGGTTCATCTTTCAGCAGGACAACGACCCTAAGCACACAGCCGAGATATCAAAGGAGTGGCTTCAGGACAACTCTGTGAATGTCCTTGAGTGGCCCAGCCAGAGCCCAGACTTGAATCCGATTGAACATCTCTGGAGAGATCTTAAAATGGCTGTGCACCGACGCTTCCCATCCAACCTGATGGAGCTTGAGAGGTGCTGCAAAGAGGAATGGGCGAAACTGGCCAAGGATAGGTGTGCCAAGCTTGTGGCATCATATTCAAAAAGACTTGAGGCTGTAATTGCTGCCAAAGGTGCATCGACAAAGTATTGAGCAAAGGCTGTGAATACTTATGTACATGGGATTTCTCAGTTTTTTTATTTTTAATAAATTTGCAAAAACCTCAAGTAAACTTTTTTCACGTTGTCATTATGGGGTGTTGTGTGTAGAATTCTGAGGAAAAAAAATGAATTTAATCCATTTTAGAATAAGGCTGTAACATAACAAAATGTGGAAAAAGTGATGCGCTGTGAATACTTTCCGGATGCACTGTATATATTGTGGCAAGCGGCTGGAGGTGGCACCCAGCCGGGATGCCCGGAAGGACCGGAGGAGGGCTTACACCAGCTCCAGACCATGAGGGGGCGACCGCCCAGGTGGCTTTGGGAACCACGGTAACAGAGCTTAGAAGCTCAACCCTATAGGGGCCCGTGGTCACCGCCAGGGGGCACCCGAATGCCTGAGGAGCCCTGGCCCTCAGCACTTCCGCCACACCCGGACGTGCTGGGGGGAAGAAGACCAGGGACACCCGGAGTGCTTCAGGGTGCACAGCCGGCACTTCCGCCACACCTGGGAGGGCCGGCGGAAGGTTATCGGGAGGCACCTGGAGCTCGTCCAGGTGAGGATAAAAGGGGCCGCCTCCCTCCATTCGATGGCTGGAGTCGGGAGAGGCGAAAGACAAAGCTTGGAGGAGAGGAGTGGAGACGGACCTGAGAAAGGCAGTGTGAGAAAGGCCTGGACTTTGGGGGAGTGCTGGGGTTGTGTGTGCGTCATCTTTGTAAATAGTTGTAAATAAACGTGTGTGGTACTTCAAAATCATGTCTATCTGTCTGTGTCTGGGCTGTTTCCCACTATATATATATATCTATAATAATAAAAGGCAAAGCCTTCACTGACTGACTGACTGACTGACTGACTCACTGACTGACTGACTCATCACTAATTCTCCAACTTCCCATGTAGGTAGAAAGCTGAAATTTGGCAGACTCATTCCTTACAGCTTACTTACAAAAGTTAAGCAGGTTTCATTTCAAAATTCTACACGTAACGGTCATAACGGTCGATAACGGTCGACAACGTCCGCCATGTTGAACTTTCTTATTTATGGCCCCATCTTCACTAAATTTGGTAGGCGGCTTCCCTGCGCTAACCGAAACCGATGTATGTACTTATTTCGATGGTATGACGCCACTGTCGGCCGCCATATTGAACTTTCCAACGTCACCAATTTTCAAACTTCCCGTGTAGGTAGAAGGCTGACCCCATCTTCATGAAATTTGGTAGGTGACTTCCCTGCGCTAACCAAAACCGATGTACGTACTTATTTCGATGGTATGACGCCACTGTCGGCCGCCATATTGAATTTTCCAAACGTCACTAATTCTCCAACTTCCCGTGTAGGTAGAAGGCTGAAATTTGGTAGGCCCATTCCTTACAGCTTACTTACAAAAGTTAAGCAGGTTTCATTTCGAAATTCTACGCGTAACGGTCATAACGGTGAACAACGTCCGCCATGTTGAACTTTCTTATTTATGGCCTCATCTTCTCGAAATTTGGTAGGCGGCTTCCCTGCACTAACCGAAACCAATGTACGTACTTATTTCGGTGGTATGATGCCACTGTCGGCCACCATATTGAACTTTTCAACAGTCTTTGTTACTTATGGGCCCATCTTCAAGAAATTTGGTACACGGGTTCCCAACGCTAACTGAATCCTATTTACGTACATATATACGTCCATAGCCTGCAGCTTGGTCACCATGTGAGGCGGCGTTGGGTCCCCCATCCCATCACCTCCCACGTTGTTGGCTGCCTGCCTATATAAGGCCATCTGTCGCTCCAGTCTCTACATTCCCTTCCTTGCTTCGCCACGGGATTCACGTCTCCCTGCTGATAACTACAGCCTTTTTGTTTAATCCACGGCTTCTCCGCTGTTTTATTGTTTGTTTATTACAATTATAGTTATTGTATAGGTATTTTACACTTACTTTACATTACTCAGGTACCCATTTCCTTCATCATTCCAACCCCCATTACCATGTCTATCGAGGTGATCACCATCGATCAAAGAACTGTCACTTACTGAGTGGTTTCCATGCCCGGAGATGGCACCTGCCTTTTCCATTCTCTGTGTTACATATTGCACAGCCATATCAGACTCACTCTTGATATCCGGAGGAACATTGTGTCTTATGTATTGAATGACTGGGACAGGTTCAAGGTGTGGACTGATGACGGTACAGGAGATAATTATACTACACAGGAGCACTAGAAGAGTGAAATGCTTAAGCCCTTCACCTATGGTTCTGCATGTGAGTTGATGGCTGCCGCTGAATTGTTCGGTTGTCGCTTTCAAGTGTACTGAAATGGCCAAATATTTTACACCTTTCGACAACCGCCAATGCCTCTTAAACATCTTAGATTCACAGGTGACGATTTCAGTAGTGGACACTTTGATGTTTATGAATGTTTAAACTCTCAAAAGCTGGATGTGAAGTTATCGATGAAACCGGTTGTAAGCTTACAACGCTTGACAGATGCCGAATGTCACTTCAACACAAGTCCTGCAAATACTGTCGTAATTGAAACAAACCATGAAACTGAAATCGATTATGACAGCAGCAATCCATGCTGTGAGATTTGAAGCAAGATTACTGTTCACATGGCCAACTGTAAGTTGCATGCTCAAGAGTAAGCTCAGCGCACAGCTTGGTCATATTACAACCGGAGGGCCGAACTGACAATGTGGTATACAAAGAGATCCTTAACAAATAATTATTGCCATATTTTCCCTCACTTTAAAAAGGTAAAATTTTCTTCTTAATAAAAATTTTAATGCAGTACTTCGCCACTGCGAAGCGTGGGTATTTTGCTAGTATATATATATATCCAGGATGTCTCTGTACATTGTTGCAGTCATCTTTCCCTTTATCCTGACTAGTCTCTGCATACTGCATACACACACACAAGGGTATTTTATTTTCATTCCACTTCAACAATCTTGCCTATATTGTTAAGGCCAGTACACAAAATCCAAATGAAAATCCATTTTAATTCCAGATTGTGATGCAACAAAACAGGACAAACACGCTTTCTCAAGGCACTGTACACCTCACAAGCTTCTCTCAAATGTCGCACAAGCACAAAATCCAAACAATAATCTTCTTTGCCCTCTTTGAATTTCCTCTCCTTCCTGTCCTCCTATTGAACTTCGTCCTCTTCGGGGTCAGGCAGAAACCTCCTCTCCACAGCATCCTCTGGAGGCTCCCATAAGACCCAGCAGGGCTGCCCATTGGAACTCCAATTCCCATGAAGCTCTGCAGGACAGTATATGGAAGACCCACCAGAGAGCTGCTGCCACCTGTCAGACTGGGGGAGCAATTGGCTCCGGGTGGTGGCCTCCTTCCACCCTTCTGTTAAAATAGCCTTCCAGCCAAGTAAGGAATCTTGAACCATCCCGGCCGAGATGCCAGTCCATGCTTGGTGTCCATGACACCACGTTTTGTTTAATTATACGCTTCATAGTCATCTGTGTTCTTTCTAACACACTGAACAGTGGCTTCAGAAAGTAACTGTATGATAGAAAAAAAGAGCCTGAGACTGAACTTGCAGTAGCTGTTACTGCTTTGTAGAGCCACAGCTCCGTCAGGCAGCAGAATTTTGGAGTTCAGGAAAAGGGATGAGCGAGACTGTGTGGGAAAGTCGTCATGCATGCCCAGCGATTTTTTCAGTCATGTAAACTGACACGATCCGATCAAGAGATCAGCAAGTGCAGTCGTCAACTCTGACATGCCTTATAACAAGAAGTCACATAATGTGATATTGGCTTGAAATGCATAGAATGTGAAGAGTTACAATGCTTTGTCCTATCCTGGACAATACCACAATAAATCACCACGCTTTTGGTGATGTATTTGATCCAGACAGCGGGTCAACGGTAAACTGCCCTCAGACCCTTTCCTGCAAATATTGTGGGATTAAATAAGATAATTAAATGAAATATAAAGAAAATGACACAGCTCAATAGACAAAGCAGAGAGCAAATGTAATAAATCAATTACACACATCATTGCAAAAATAAAGGGCAGCAATTAGATCCGCAACCACACACCCCACCACTCCAACACATACGGTACACCAATAGCACAAAAGGAAAAATATCTTCAACAGCAGACAACTCACAAAGTCCACACCGTTCTGTCACTTCTTAATTTAAAATTAAGATCATTTCTTCTCTCTTTTTTTGGAGAGGCTCCGGAATGCGCTATCCCACAACAATAAAGATGGTTTTCAGCTCATCCAGTCTTGATGCTCTTGACTGCCCTGTTTGTTTCTTTCTGTGGCACATCGGCCAATAAAGTCCTCGAGGTGGCCACCTCCAAACTGGAAAGGGCTCCGACATTCAAGTGAGGCAGTGTCCTCTCTGCCCGGCCTGTATCCTCCACCATAAATCTTATGTTCAGTATCATTTTGCTTTTTGCGCTCCTTTTTAAACAGTAAATTAGCATCCATTATTAAGGAAACCTCCCAGAATTCATTGCAACTGACCAGTACCTCCTTATTTTGACATCTGGCCAACGTGCCTGCTGCATTCCTTCAATTTTTACTGTATATAGGTGCTTAGGCGGAGATGGAGTTACAAAACACAAATGAGAAAATGCCTTGTGTGACAGTGCTACAGGTTGTCCTTGAAAATAATGGAAAATAACTTGAAAAGTGGTTAAGCAGCTTTCTGGTCTGGAGTTAAAACACACCTTAGGTGTGAAAGGATCTTAGAGCTAGCAGGAAGTGATAGAGATAGAGACTTAGGAAGAGGCAAACATGCTTGAACTGCTGCAACACCACCTCAGATAAGGATTTTCACGATGACAATACGCGACACGCACATGTGGCTTGCAGTGGTCATTGTGGCTAGAAACAACAAGGCTGCAACTACAAGAAACGTCACAAAACAACAGCGACTGCGCCTCATATAACAATAGATCCTTTTTTTAAAAATGTTATTAATTTTATTGTAATCATTCCATACAAATAGATCAATTTTTATAAAAAAAGTCGCCCACCAACCCCGAGAGAGACAGCGGAGTAAAACTTAAGGCTTGTAAACATGCCTAAAATGATGAGTTTAATAGGGCAATAGAGATGAATGGAGAAGAAGAAATGTGGAGATAATTGCTTCCTCGGTGCATTAAGAGCTTATTCTAAAATATTATTGATTAGATCCTTAGGTTTTGAAAAAATTCTGTACAGATCCTGTAACTGAATATTTGATCTTTTCCAATTTCAAACAGTATAAAACATCGGTTTCCCACTGGTTTAAAAGAGGAGAGTTAGGATTCTTCCAGTTTAGCAAAATAAGTCTATGTGCCAATAGTGTAGTAAAGGCAATCACAGTTTGTTTGTCCTTCTCCACTTTAAGCACCTCTGTGAGCCCACCAAACACAGCTGTTAATGGGTTAGGAGGGATTGTGACCCCAAGGCTGTCTGATAGGCACTTAAAAATTTTGGTCCAAAATGATGTTAATTTGGTGCAGGCCCAAAACATGTGACCCAGTAAGGCTGGGACTTGATTGCAGCGTTCGCAGGTTGGATCTTACCCTGGAAACATTTTGGACAGTTTTAGGCGAGACAGATGTGCTCGATATATAATTTTGAGTTGAATAATTGTATGCTTTGCGCATATGGAGCTCGAGAGAAGTCTCTGCATTGCTATTTCCCACTCCTTTTCTGATATATTGATTAAGAGATCTTTTTCCCATCGTCCTCTTGGATCTTTAAAAGGGAGGGACTGCAAAATAATTTTATAGCACCAGGGTCTCCTTACATGGAGTTCACATGTCCTCCCTTTGTCTATTAGGGTGTCCTCCATGTGGTCCAGTTTCCTCCCACCATCTAAAGACATGCAGGTTAGGTGAACTGGCAACACTAAATCAACCCTGGTGTGTATGTGTGTGTGTGTGTGTGTTTGCTCTGCGATGGAATGGCGCCCTGTCCAGGGTTTGTTCCCTGCCTTGTGCCTTTTGTTAGCTGGGATCGACTCCAGCGCCCTGCAGTGGCCATGGTCTGGATAAAGCAGGTTAGAAAATGGCATGTGACTATAATTGTTCATATTATTCAGAAATTAAAATATTAAAAAGAACACTAAAATTATAAAATTATGGCCCTATATAAATAAAATGTACAGGATAGATAGACAGACAGACAGACAGACAGACAGATAGATAGATAGATAGATAGATAGATACTTTATTAATCCCAAGGGGAAATTCACATACTCCAGCAGCAGCATACTGATAAAAGACAATATTAAATTAAAGAGTGATAACAATGCAGGTATAACAGACAATAACTTTGTATAATGTTAACGTTTACCCCCCCCGGGTGGAATTGAAGAGTCGCATAGTGTGGGGTCTCCTCAGTCTGTCAGTGGAGCAGGACGGTGACAGCAGTCTGTCCCTGAAGCTGCTCCTCTATCTGGAGATGATCCTGTTCAGTGGATTCTCCATGATTGACAGAAGCCTGCTCAGTGCCCGTCACTCTGCCACAGATGTCAAACTGTCCAGCTCCATGCCTACAATAGAGCCTGCCTTCCTCACCAGTTTTTCTAGGCTTGAGATGTCCCTTTTCTTTATGTTGCCTCCCCAGCACACCACCATGAAGAAGAGGGCGCTCGCCACAACCGTCTGATAGAACGAAATAGTGAAGAAATAGAAATAGTGAAAGAAATAGTGGCCCGCCTTCACTGAGACGTCTGCATTACGTGGTGAAAAGAAAAATGATCAAATCTGGTACTCACAATTACAGAAGATGCTGAAAGTGACCTCCTTGTGCCTCAATACATCTCTGAGCCCGTTTCAGTGTGTTCATGGACACTCTTTGCAACATCATGGGATGAAATGTTCAACTTCAGTTCATTTACGGTCCGTGGATTTGTCTCATACATGCAGCCCTTTAAATGACTCCACAAAGAATAGTCGCACCTTATTAAGTCAGGCGATCGTGGTGGCCATAAACCAGGGGTCTCCAACACGTCGCTCACAAGCTACCGGTAGCTTGCAGCCCCTTTCCAAGTAGCTTGCCAAAGGGTTCATGAATCCTACATAAATTTGAACACTTGATTAATCAAATTAAGGGTGGGCGGTCTTTCCAAAAAATCATATCACGATCCTTTTAACACAAAATCCCAATCCACAATCTGAATTGCAGTCTATCTTTTCAATGTGGCATACACTTAAGAAAATATCCGGACTCAAACTCATCAAGAACTAAGTAACACTTTATTTTAAATAACAAGCAAAGTTGAATTCAATTGTTTTCTCATTCACTAGCAAAGCGGAGTTAAGAAACACGCCCCGAAGCTGGCGAGTGAGTGAGGAAGGCCCCTCCTCTCGGCCCGCTGCGTGTTTCTTGGATTCACACAAATAAATCGGTATGGGAAGCAAACTACGATACACAGCGAAATGAGAGAAGTTGCAAAATCAACCGGAATGTTGAAGCAAATTCTAGAAAAAAAACAATCTAAATCTGTTAAGTAGTCCTCTCGTGAAAAGCGGACAGACAGACAGACTTTGGATTTTCTATATTACCAGTAACGGCACACTGCACGATAACGTGCAGTGAATACACTTGACTTGAGCATTCATAGTTTTTATCTTCTTTCTCTGTACGTTTAGCATTCGTTTGCTCAGAGGTTGATGCGCTTGCTGCTTCCTGAGCAGCTCTTCTTTTTTCCACCCTAGTGGCCCGCTTCTTCTCTTCTTTCGTCGGCATCTTTTCGCGATAAAACTGATTAAGTTAGTGTTTGGGTTGCAATTCCTTAGTACGTTTTCCTTCGTTTTTCACTTAAGCTGGCACTTAAGTCTTCAGTCTGCCTCAAGAATGATTTAAGATATAAAGAGTTAGGGTAAGTGATGGTGAAGGTGGTAGGGATGAGAACGACGCCCATGCGCATGCACTGCACTGCCGCCCTGTTGGCCGCTACTGAGAGTTGATTCTACAATAAAATAAAAATAAAAAGAGGAATAGCCTTGGAGGTCAGTCGTCACCCTGAAAGTGGATAGTAGACGTCACTTAGTATATGTGTACCAAATTTCAGCTCAATAGGTCAAACGGTTTGTGAGCTACAGGTGATTTAAAATCCTGGACAGGCAAACGAACAGCCACGGTAGCGTATTATACAAGAAGATATATTAATTAGTAAACCTTCTAAATAATCTGCAGTTGAAGTGTCAACAGCATTCTTAGCTTAGTACAGCCAGATAACTATAAGAATATTCATCAAGCAGCTCTGAAAATGTCTGCTTTGTTTGGGTCTCCATACCTCTGTGAGTCTGACATGAATGTCATGAAATCAAAGTTCAGAACAAGACGGACAGACGGACATTTAAACGACTCCATAAGAGTGAACCTCAGTGGCTCCACTTCACCATACACCTCAGTGCCAGTCATCTAACTAAAAAACACATCACACATGCAACTGGACCTGTAAATAAAGTGACACAGTGACATGTGACAAAATGACAAAGGAATAAGGAATATCTGTGGATTTGGAATTGCATTGTTACAGTGTTCATGTTTTAATTCAGTGGTCTGAGATACACTAGAAAATGCACACAGACGTACAAAATGCACTTGCAGCTGAACTAAATATTTTTTGTGACGTTTTAATGCAAAATGTGAGTTGTGGACACCAACATTTTGTAAATGTTCAGGCAAAGTGAGCTTATTCAGTTTGTTTGGGTTGAAATAAGCAATGAGAATAAACGTTAGAAGATATGAGGAGCTCTTGGCCATTTCCATTTTGTAAAAGTAGCTCTCAGTGGAAAAAAGGTTGGAGACCCCTACCATTGACCATTGCTAATAATACATTCGTCAGGGAAATGCTCCCGAATAGTAGCCATAGATATGCGGGAAGTATGGCAAGTGGCACCATCTTGCTGGAAGTAACAACGGTCGTGTTCGTAGTCCAGGGGTCAGAGACAGCAAGGAAACAAGGCAGGCGACACGACCGCAGCCCTCTATCTGGCGGCAGATGAGACGGCAGTCATCTCGGTGGAGGTGGGACACTTTTTCGTGGGCCACCTTGTATTATTATTGTTTTATCTTGGTAGAGTAATATATATTGCTCTACTTTCCCCTA